>BLSH010290262.1:20656-32709 GCA_018402905.1 Glandirana rugosa | reverse complement strand
GACGCCCCCCCTTCCGCCGCTCTTCTCCGGCCTCCCGTCCCACCGGGAGACCGGAGCGACGATCCCGCGCGTCCGCCGGCTGGAAGGAGACCTGATCAAAGCCGTAATCGGCTCCGATCGGGTCTCCTTCGGCAAATTCCAGAAAAGCGACGTCACAACGTCACTTCCGGTTTACTCGGCGGCTAACGGCGCCAAATTTAAAAAAATGACAGTATTCAGAATCACCGTTTTTGGCGATCTGAATACTGTGAAGTGCAAAGGAGGGATGGGGGGTCTTTTAGACCCCCCGGCCCTCCAAAAAGAGTACCTGTCACCACCTATTACTATCACAAGGGATGTTTACATTCCTTGTGATAGCAATAAAAGTGATCAGATTTTTTTTTTTTAAAGGAACAGTAGTAAAAATAAATAAATAAATAAAAAAAAAAAAGATTTAAATCGCCACCGTCCCCGCGAGCTCGCACAGCAAAGAAAACGCATACGTAAGTCGCGCCCGCATATGAAAACGGTGTTCAAACCACACATGTGAGGTATCGCCGCGATCGCCAGAGTGTGAGCAATAATTCCAGCAGAAGATCTCCTCTGTAACTCTAACCTGGTAACCGTTAAAAATGTTTAAAGCGTCGCCTATGGAACTTTTTAAATACCGGACTTTGTCGCCATTCCGCGAGTGCGCGCAATTTTCAAACGTGTCATGTATGGTATCTATTCACTCGGCGTAACATCCTCTTTCACAATATGGAAAAAAATTGGGCTAACTTTACTGTTGTCTTATTTTTTAACTCAAAAAAGTAAAATTGTTCCAAAAAAATCGCGCTTGAAAGACCGCTGCGCAATACCGTGTGACAAAAAGTATTGAAACAATCGCCATTTTATTCTCTAGGATGTTTGAAAAAAATATATATATAATGTTTGGGGGTTCTAAGTAATTCTCTAGCAAAAAAAAATGTTTTTAGCTTGTGACCACCAAATGTAAAAAAGTGGCCCGGTTGGTAAGTGGTTAAGCAGCTTTTTCATAGGGTTCTGTCCCATTTTTGTTGTATAACCATTGTTTTTCAACAATAGACTACAGTGTGGAGTATAACTGATCCATTCTTGTATTGGATTCAGTTTTGATTAAAACCAGGTTTGTTTTGTGCTAATTTGCAGTTGGTGTTATAGTGATAGTGTATTCTATACTGTAGTTTGAGTTTTAGGTAGAGGCATTATACTTTGCAGTGTGTAATTGGTAACCGGCATCTCCATTTTTAGTATAACATCAAGGAATAAACTGAAGCCAAGGTTTGTATAGTGAGGATTTCATTGTGATTTTGGGGTTGTTTGGCTGCTCGGGTTAGGTCAAAATGAATGTGTGTACTTTGGGCCGCTCTACGTGAAACGGAGAAAGCTACAGGCTTGTTTCAGCCTTCAACGTGTGAGGATCAGATTCTGAAACCCACCCCACGTGTAACCGTGTCAGTACCGGGGGTGGGGAGTGAGTGGTAGTTGCTGAACTGTATAGTCCTACAAATCCACTGAGTTGAGGTTTCTAGCAGACCGGCAGGAAAGCCGTGAACACTAATCGGAGTCCGGAAGCAGCACTCTGAAAGAAGGCACCCGGCAGTGTTGCTCCTAAATTTGGTGCTAAAGTCGATTCGAATCATCATGGTCAATGGGCCAGCCATGTTTGAGAGGAGAAGTGAGGCCTCTCAATATAGTCAAACAGCTTTGAGGTACATGAAGTCTGCGTTTGGGGCTCGGGCCATGAGACCCCTCAAAAAGTGGAATAACTGGTCCAAGGGTGCTGGTTGGTGTATCCTGTTGGAAGGTACCTTAGATGTCTGGAGATGGGTGAAGTTCATTACTGAATTTAGGACCAGGCTCCAGGAAACAGAGGCATTAGATATAGCGAAATTGTGGCTTCGGAGATCTATCATGGTAAATCAGCAGGGTGTGCAGAAGGTGGTGTCTATCCGGAAGAACCCCATTATGTACACTTGGCCGGAAGAGATAGCTGAGTCTAGTGATCCGGTTAGGGAAGCAGATGTTGGGGAAAATAAAGCTATACCATATATATGTAATTATATTAGGCTGCTTGACATTACTTTAAGTAAGGCTGATTAAGAGGTTTAGTTAGCATAGGCCCAGAGAACTTGAATTTTAGATGAACATGTTTTTGACAGCAGAGTTAGCTAAATTGATGTCACAAGCAGAACCGGTCAGGTCAACCCCCTAAGTAAACGGCTTACCTCCAGAAAATCAATATTTTGTTTTTTTCTGCTTGCTTGTTTAAGCTAAGTTAAATATGCAGTGTTTAAATTATGATAAACCATTCATTTTATGTTTCTACCTAAAAACTGTACTTTGACATGATGTGATTTTAAGCATTACATAAGGCTGATTCAGCTGTATTTTAATTATGTATATTAACAAGATGTATACGCCCAGATATATAACTGTAACCGTATGTATACTCCCAATTGTATAATTATTAATGAACTTGTACACCCATTTTTACCTGCATAAAAGAGACCACAGAATAATCAATAAACCAGATCAGAATCTGTTGACATGCTTGATTTCCCGTCTGACGTGTTTTTATTCCACACCTTCAGTCAAAGATTGAATCTTTTGATATCCATCACCGTAACATTGGCGAGATTTGGCCTAGGAGATGATTGCATAATACCTGAAGAACTACAAGGCTCAGCAGATGGGCAGGAGAACACAGACTCTTACAGCCGGCAGGTGTGCACTGCTTTTAAGTATATACTATTCTATGTCTTCTCCATGCTTCCAAATGCTGGTTAGTTCTTAAACCGTTGTCCACATCCTCAACTCTCTGACTGTAGGTGGTAAGTTATATGTAAAATTGTATATGTTGTAAGCATATGAGGAAGTGCATGAGCTGCTGTGAAAAATAAAGTCTGAATACAAATGCTCAGACATATGTTGTTAATGGTGTGAGAATTTGGAAAGGCTGAAAGATACAGTGCCAAGTGAGAGTAGAATTGATACTAATTCTGTGCATAGTGTAATACCCTATGAGTTTTGTGTAACTGAATGTGAATTTTGCTTTGAGGATAAAGTAAATGGTAACAAATAGTGCTGCTAGAATTGCCATATGTATGTTTAAAGTATTGGAAAGAAAAAGGAAATTTCTGTGTCTCAAGGGTATAGAGGAAGGATTCAGTAATATAGAGTTAGGCAGCAGCTTAAGGTAGTAGTGCTTAGCCGGCCATTGGGATGGGGAACCTACATGCCAGGGGCAAGTGGCAACCAGAGAAGTCAGGATCCTGTAGTAGAAAAGGTTCCCCTAATAGACAAATGACGGCTGCTAACTTTAAGCAGTTAAAAACATGGGAAAGGGGGGGCATGGTCTGGACATGGCCGGATAGAGACGTGTCTCTCCTGAGCTCCGGGCCATCTCCCCGGCATCCCCGATCATCTGATACCTTTTCTGACCAGAGATGTCTTCTGCTAAAAAGAGAAAGACGAAGTATACACAGCGGGACTTCGGCCAAGCTAAATCAAGTGGAGAACTGAAGAAATTCTTTGCAAAAACTAAAGACACCCGGGAGGCCTCCACCAGCAACCCCAAGAAGGCGTTGACACGTGGGACACTACTGGAGACACCAGCAGGCCCGACATCCCCGGTGGCCTCCACTAGCTCAGATGCCTTTGTGGACTTTCCACCAGAGCTCCGCTCGAGGGATGAAGACTCGCCGACCCCCTCGATTAGTCTACGAGCAGACGAAGAGATGAGAGCCCTGCTGAGAGCATTAACGACCAAGGCGGACATCGAGGGGCTCATAGGGCGAGTGGAAGCAGCACATCGCAAAGAGCTACAGATAGTCAAAGCGGATATAAAAAACCTATCCGACTGGCTATCCTCGGGAGAAACATCGCTGACAGTCATGGAATGTCGGCTTACGGACCTAGAGGCCGCCCAACAGACCCAAACAGCCACCGCCATACAGCTGCAGCTCCGATTGGAGGAGGTCGAGGACCGTAGCCGTAGAAACAATCTACGACTCCGGGGTATCCCGGAGGCGACAGGCCCAGAAGACCTAACGGCTATGGCCACCGAGATCTTTCGCCGCATGAGTGAAGACCCCCTCCCACCGGGCCTGGAGTACGACCGTATACACAGATCGCTGGCGCCGCGGCCCACGGATGCTGCTAGGCCCAGAGATGTAATATGTAGGATCCATCGCTACACACACAAGGAGACTATCCTCCGCAGGGCGTGGGAGGCTGGAGACCAGGATTTCGACGGCGCCACAATTAAGATTCTTCCGGACCTCTCCAAGTCGACCCTCCAGTGAAGAGCGCTGCTCTGCCCGGTCCTGGATTTATCGAGGGAGAACATCACGTACCGCTGGAGATATCCTTTGGCGGTGAACTTCCGAAGTGGCCGGGATTCCTTCACCCTCCACACACCAGAGGACCTCCCAGATCTCTTCACCTTCATGAACACAGCGCCGATCACGGTCCCGAACTGGCTTGCCTTCCTACCACGCCCTTCGGGTAGACAAGGAACGGCGTCTGGAAATGCTGCACCGCCCAGACCACAGAGACCTCACAGGCATACCAGGAGGCCTTCAGCTGAACAGCCCAGGGAAGACTGACCCAAACTTGCAGGTATGTGACTGCCACCTTTCCTCAACCCCTCTCTGGCCTTACATACATAATGAGGTACCTCGTCTAGTACACCATAGAATATGAACATCTTTGCTCACTTTTTATCCTCATTCATGCCCGGCCTAGGCGGGGAAATAGGACCGGGGAACCATTAAGTACATCCATAAACCGGGAAAATTATTCGGAGGATCCGCAGGGATACAGAGGGGCCCGGTTCCCACAAAAGAGATAGCGGCCGCTTATGGGACAAATCTTCTCCATCTGCCTTGGTAGAGGACATGGAGACGTGAAATTAATATACCCCTCCTCAGTATGCTACTGAACCGCCGGCATAAGGGACGCATGTGTGGACCAAGTACATTACACCTATGTGTGTGGAACCCCACTGAACTGTCGAGGAAGAGCCCGGGGGTATAAGACTTAGAACGGTGGGTTCCTAAGCTGACTGCCTTTTAGAAAGAACACTGCAAGATCTTACATAACCTTCTACAATGACGGTTAGACTTATACGAGCCTCTGGCCTTATCTTGAGACAGGGCTGATATCATTGGGAGTAAAATGTCGGCCGGCTAAGCGGAAGATGAGATAGGGGGGGAAAGGGGTGATCTAGTTATCTGTTGTGCCTTTATGTTGCTTAACCGTTTATCTCCTCCAGGTTCGCAAAACAAAGAGGGTCAAATACATATGCTTAAACCCGGAACCTCTGCATTTAGTAGTTGACAGATTTTGAAATGGAGGGGTAATGTGTCCCAGGCCCAGGGGCGGGAAGTAGCTCCCTGGCTTTGTAGGGTATGCACCGGCCCAGGACGGGGACACAAAGTTAATGGTCGTTTGACCCAAGCTGTTTTTGTGTGTTTTTGTTCTTCGTTAATGTTCACAGTTCATCTATACATGTCGCATATAATACATACATTGGGGATGCGGGGAGGGCTGGACTCGTCTCTGTACGTGTCTACTCCACCCACCAACCCACTTAGACTGGCACCGTATAGGCCACTTTAGGCAGATACGTGCGTTCAATCTAGATTTATTCTTGTCTTTAGAATAGGCATATTGCGCGGACCCGGATTTCCCGGCTCACCGGGCAATATCCCTTCTTGCTAGTAACTTCTTTCTTTCTCCTCTTTTCTTGCTAACTCTATTCCCGTTACTCTCCCATTTCCTCTTTCTCCACCCTCTCTCTCTCCTCTTTCCCTCCTCTTCCTAGGTAATGCGAGGCGGTGATGGACAACATTAAGGTGATGTCCCTAAATGCAAGGGGCCTTAACACCCCTGAGAAACGGCGCATGCTCCTGACAGACCTTAAACGGACTGGGGTAGATGTGGCATTTATACAGGAAACACATTTTAAACACAATAAACTTCCTATTCTTACCAACAGATACTACCCACAGGTATATCATTCTACCAACCCGGAAACCAAGTCTAAAGAGGTCTCCATTCTTATATCTAGTAAACTTCCATGGTCCTGCAAGGAAATTTGTAGGGATCCCCTTGGACGCTTCCTGTTCCTACGAGGGAAAATAGGGGAAGACAGAGTAACGTTAGCGACCATCTACGCCCCAAATACCCACCAAGATATGTTCCTCACATCTAAATTACAACTACTTACAGACTTCCAAGGGGGTCAGCTGATATTGGGGGGTGACTTCAATGTCCCCCTGATCCCTTCGGTGGACACGTCCTCTGGCAAATCTTCCGTGGCCCCCCGGGTTCAGAGGGGCATTGCAAGGTACCTTCATGGAGCACAGTTAGTGGACGTGTGGAGATTACAACACTCAGGCGAGAGAGATTATTCCTTCTATTCCCCCCCTCACAAACTGTATACTAGAATAGACTACTTCTTAATCCCTCACAGACAACTACATGCGGTACGAGCTACCTCCATAGGTCAGATTACATGGTCAGATCAAGCGGCGGTCACAATGACATACTCCCTATCAGACGCTTCCTACTCCAGATCCCGTTTCTGGCGTCTTAATGACAGCCTCCTCCAGACACCGGAGGTGCTGCAGGAGGTACAAGAGGAATTAATTTGATGTCAATGACTACGAAGGTTGTGATCCCAGACTCCTGTGGGAAGCCCACAAGGCAGTAATTAGAGGGGTTTTCATCAAACATGGGTCCCGTATCAAAAAAGAACGGAACAAACATTTAACTTCGCTCCTAGAAAAATTATATCAATTAGAAGCAAAACACAAACACGCCTCGACCCCAACACTAGATGCAGACATCATGCTTCTCTGCAAACAGATTTCAGATCTAATGCACTATAAGGCCAAGGCGGCCCTACAATCCTGCCAAAAAATAGGATACGAATTCGGTGACAAATGCGGAAAAATCTTGGCAAACTTAATTAGGGAACGCAAATCCTCCTCCTACATTCCCTGTATTACCGACGCTACCGGATCTAAAAACAGATCTCACAATCATTTCGAGACTTTTACTCAAAATTGTACAACTTGCCAGACGGTAACTCCTCCCAAATGGACATTGACGAATACATTGCGGACTCTTTCCTCCCCTCGTTGCCCGAGGACACCCAAGTAGAACTTGACCGACCGATCACTCTGGAAGAACTGCAGGGAGCCGTTGCGGCCACCAAGCGAGGGAAAGCCCCAGGCCCAGACGGCTTTACTTTATCATATTACCAGACCCTACTACCAACTCTTGGCCCTCAGATGATTAAGATGTTTAATGCAATAAAAGAAGACAACCCCCTCCGTCAGGAATCTTTGACTGCCCACATAACGGTGATCCCTAAAGAGGGCAAGGATCCCACACGTTGCGGTAGTTACAGACCCATATCACTCCTAAACATTGATCTCAAATTGTTCACGAAAATTATAGCACTCAGATTAGCACATCATTTACAGTCCCTGATACATTTAGACCAGGTGGGCTTCATCCCCACGAGAGAGGCAAGAGACAACACGACCAAAGTCCTCAACTTGGTACATATGGCCACAAAAACCGGAACACCCTGCGTCTTCCTCAGCACCGACGCCAAGAAGGCGTTTGACAGGGTGAGCTGGAGGTTCATGCTCTCGGTACTCCGCCACATCGGGTTGAGGGACACGATGTTGGGATGGATAGCGGGCATTTACTCTTTCCCCACGGCACAAGTCAAAGCTAATGGAATGCTATCTGAGCCGTTTCCCATAAAAAACGGAACGCAACAGGGATGTCCACTCTCTCCCCTTCTCTTTGCCCTCTCACTAGAACCCTTTCTGTGCAGAATCAGGCGAAATCCGGACATCCAGGGTATTAAAATCGAGAGTGGTCAACATAAGATCTCTGCTTACGCGGATGATCTTATGTTTACATTGACAAATCCTCTCACATCCCTTCCAAACCTCATGCGGGAATTCACCACATTTGCGAATTTAAAAATCGATTTTGATAAATCGGAAGCGATGGGAGTTGCCTTACCAACTGACCTACTGCACACTCTGCAACATAATTTCCGCTTCAAGTGGTCCGCCACAGCATTAAAATATTTAGGAACTTATATTCCAGCAAATCCAGCCCGCGTATTCGAACTAAACTTTCCACCCTTAGCAACCAAAACCCGCATACTGCTCGAACAGTGGCATAAGGGACTCCACTCCTTGTTCGGGAGATGCAACCTCCTGAAAATGGTAGTATTACCAAAGTTTCTATTCCTGTTTCAAGCCCTACCAATCATGATCCCGCCAACATACCAGTCAATGTTCCGTCGATTCATATGGGCCCATAAAAAACCCCGTATTTCGCAGGCACATATGACCTTACCAAAGCATTTCGGGGGACTGGCAGTACCGAATCTTAAACACTATTATCTGGCAGCACATGTAGGCCAACTTATCGACTGGAGACAGCACGGTGACCAGAAACTGTGGGTACAATTAGAAAAGAAACAATCACATTTCCCATTGCAAAATGCACTCTGGTGTTATGAGGTATTGCCGGTGGACTTGCGGACACACCCCACTATAGGTACCACGTTGCGCCTCGGATTTAATGAATTGGGTCGGACATCATTCACGGCCCCAGACTCCCCTATATACCCTATCCTGGGAAACCCACACTTCCCGATGGGCATAGAATCACGGGACTATGGACACCTCGAAGAAATCGGCAGAGACAGAGCGACGGACTTTGTGATAAACGGCCAATGGGCATCGATTACGAATTTGATGGTGACGGAAGGTCCGTATTGCCTCACATTCTGGCCAGCCTTACGTCTACACCACTTTCTACATTCGCTTCCTAGCCCCAATAGGTTTAACCGACCTCTGACGACTTTCGAAGAATACTGTATAGGTACAGATGACTTACCCCAAGTCCTATCTAAATCTTATGCCTTGCTAAACACCCCGACAGAACAGCCGCACCTACTGTGTTTAACCAAGTGGGAAAAGGACCTTGACTGTACCTTTACGGTGGCACAAACACAGAACGTTATTCGTTTCACGCTAAAATCATCCATATCTACAAAGATTCAG
The DNA here is from genome assembly GCA_018402905.1 of Glandirana rugosa. Classification (NCBI taxonomy): domain Eukaryota; kingdom Metazoa; phylum Chordata; class Amphibia; order Anura; family Ranidae; genus Glandirana; species Glandirana rugosa. The sequence continues at coordinate 23,599 of BLSH010290262.1, read as the reverse complement.
GAAGCAAACTTTAAAATTCTTACAAGATGGTACTATACACCTACTAAGCTACAGGCGTGCTTCCCTGGCACTACAGACAGATGCTGGAGATGCCGAGAGGAAAGAGGCACTTTGCTTCATATATTCTGGTCGTGCCCCCGATTGCAGACCTACTGGACAACAATACACACCATCGCTCAGAAACTGACGGAATATCAGATCCCTAAAGACCCAGCTTTTTGCCTCCTATACATCTCTCAGATATCTCCTAAAGTCTATAGTAAATCCATTTTATGCCATCTATTCAACGCAGCTAAAGCCTGTATCTCCCTCAATTGGAAAAAAACGAATCCACCCACCATATCCGGCTGGTTCCGTAAAGTCGAACATATAAACAAAATGGAGGACTTAATCCTCACATCCCAAAACAAACGGGAGTGATATAATAAGACCTGGGGGTTTTGTTATCAGATGAAGGGAAAGATCTACTCACGGATATATCCCCCTGAATAGAGAGGACGCCCCAGTGCATTTGCACTCATGCACCTTCTGGTTGCGCATTCGCCGCCTCGCGAGACCCTCCCCCCCCCCCATTTTTTCTCCATCTCTTCCCCTCCGCCTTACACTCTATCCCTCTTATCGACCCTCTCTCCTTAGTGTTTCCATCTTCCTTCCCCCCTTCCTTTCTTTATCTTATAACTTTTCTTCTCTTTGTTTCTTCTGTTTCATTGTATTTTCCATGGGAAATAGAGAGCCCTGGACTGAGCCACCAGATCATCAGTGATATATGTATATGCGAGGGAAAACAACAGAGGCCAGTTGCAGCCTAATAACAACGTTGATACGATATGTGATAAATGTATATGGAATATATTATCTGTTGGATGATTGTTTCTAAGATAAATACCCTTTGATTGTATTGCACTGGTGGTGGCCCTCTCCGGGCATTAATAAAAAATTATATTTGAAAAAAAAAACATGGGAAAGAGTATAGTAAAATTCTTTCCAAATGGGCAAAGTGGACAAGGAAGACAGCTAACCCAGTTAGATGTGAGGGGTCTTTATGTACAGTTCTGGGAACAGTTCATTAAAGACTATGGGCCCCAATTGGTTAGCAGTGGGGAATGGCAGAAGGCACAAGAGTGGTTACGGGAAAGTAAGAATTTGGCATGTAATAGGTTAATAGAAAGGATAGACCCAAAAATGGCAACATTCTTCTATACTTGGCCTGATGAAAGTATAATAGGATATATGATGATATACCAGATGATGATCATGATGGTATATGATCTGTCTATATTATACTAAGAAGAAACAAACAGGAGAAATTATCTCCAGCAACTGCAATAGAATATTAGGAGCGTTCACTGGAAAATTTGTGATGCAAGGCTGAAAATAGAAGATTGCGTGTGCCTTATAGGGCAACAAAGAAAGATCTAGAAAAATTGATAGCTACTGATGACTACTATCACTGGGAAAGTCCCTATTCGAGGGAACCATTTGATAAGTTGATAGAACTATGTAGGGCATGGGAGTTAGATGTCACTGATGGACCAAGTATAGAATATCTCATTAGTCAATTATGGCAGGATGATGCTGAGGGAACTGGGAGGGGGGGAAGGGTGGACTGGCCCAACAGCACCCCCAGCACAGGTGAATGCCCCTCCAGAAACAATAGCTTCCTCAGCCCAAATAATAATCCCTGTCAGGACACAATACATATACAGAACAACAGAAGGAACGGATAAGACAACAAAGGAAACAGGTGATAGTATTGTGTGGCATGTTCCTTTCTCCCCAGCCGAGGTCAGGTCCATACTGAAAGGACTACCGAATCTGAAGAAGGATCCAGGGGGTTTTGCAAGAAAGGAGAGTGTCATGCAAGGAGCAAATAATGCATCTGTAAAGATTGTATACAAATCAGAACGCTTGTTAAAGTTAGCAACGGGAGAAAATGTAGCTAAAGCTATTTTAGATCAATGTGATATTAGAGAAGTGGAAGGACAGGAATTAGTAAGTGCGAAGGATTTTTGCAAGTTGTTGAAGGAAAAACTACCCTGTATGTATGGGTTCAGTAGATATGCAGATATTATGACATTGGTGATGAGTTAAGGATGCAGCAGAGGATGCAGGGTTGATGGATATAGAAGATGGGGATGGTAATGAAAATGCAGCTATAGCTTTAGCAAAACATACATTTCTAGAAGGGTACCCACCCCAAGCGTCTGTTTTACTGTCATTGATCTGGCAAATGCTTTCTGGAGTGTTTCCTTACCCAGCACTCCTGGTACCTCTTTGGCTTCAAGTTTCAAAGTAAACAATTTTGTTGGATGAGATTAGTTTAAGGTGCAATCACAAGCCCATCTGATTACAATGGGAAGCTGAAGGAGGTGCTGGACTCATGGGTTCCAGGTCATGAAGGTACTCGATTGTTGCAGTATATAGATGACTTGATGCTTTGCTGTGATTCAGTGCAAATATGTCAAGCAGAAGCAGTCAGTTTGCTCAACAACAAGGTAAACAAAGCTAAACTTCAGTTCTGTCTACCCAAGGTTACCTTTTTGGGGCATTGCATATTGCCAGGCACTAAACATCTAACTGTTCAGAGAAAACAAGCCATAACTGTCTTTAAGAAGCCCAGGAATGTCAAACAGCTTCAAGCATTTTTGGGCCTTCTCAGTTATTGCAGGGATTGGATTGGCACCACTGTTTGCAGCAACCACTGTTCAACTGTTTGAGTTTACACCTGAGCTCAGAGAGAGGATGTCGACTCTGAAGCAGGCACCTCAACACCTGCTTTAGGCCTAACTTCTCCGCTGTCCCCTTCCCTCTGTTCTTCCTCTCTTCTTCTTCTTCCTATGTTGACACAACGCGATCTCCTTCACGAATGCCCTCTCCTCTGTGTGCTGTGCCTTATATTGGCATGGGGCGTGGCCACCAGATGACATCACCCGGAGGCCCCGT
>BLSH010290261.1:142018-155527 GCA_018402905.1 Glandirana rugosa | reverse complement strand
TATTGAGAGATCTCCACCACCATTCCTATGTGACCATTACATCCTTGCAATTTATGTTTAACATCTTCATTAGGAGTGGATCAATATACATTTTTGTGCATTTAGATGTATTTTGTTTTCTTCACCAAAATAATCAGTTTTATTTGCTATACATTTGTTGTTAACTTGTGTTCTGTGACTTTACGACTTTTCTATATGTAATAAAAATATATTTGTTAAACAATTGGTTGCCTTAGAACTGTATCTATTTTTTTCTAACTTTTTGTGTTAGATTTGAACTTCTGTGGTTGCCCTGTAAGGTATTTACAGGAATGGTTACTATGAGACATTTCTTGGGGCTGCAGTTCATCTGAACGCCACAAGGTGGTGATCTCACTCATATCCAGACAGGAAGTTTCTATGGCATACTGTATGGTTCTATATTTAGGGTTTATCTGGTCTATAAACCAGAATCTCTGGATGAACAGCTGGATAAATGGTTCTATATCTAGGATATATCTGATCTATAAAATGAGAGGTTCTGGATGGACAGTTGGATAAATGGCTCTATATTTAGGGTTTATCTGGTCTTTAAACCAGAGGCTCTTGATGGACAGTTGGATAAATGGTTCCATATGTAGAATGTATCTGGTCTATAAACCAGATGCTCTGGGTGGAGAGCTGGATAATTGGCTCTATATTTAGGATGTATCTGGTCTATAAACCAGAGGCTCTGGATGGACAGTTGGATAATTGGCTCTATATTTAGGATGTATCTGGTCTATAAACCAGAGGCTCTGGATGGACATTGGATAAATGGTTCTATATTTAGGAAGTATCCGGTCTATAAACCAGAGGCTCTGGATGGACAGTTGGATATATGGTTCTATATTTAGGATGTATCCAGTCTATAAACCAGAGGCTCTGGATGGACAGTTGGATAAATGGCTCTGTATTTAGGATGTATCCGGTCTGTAAACCAGAGGCTCTGGATGGACATTTGGATATATGGTTCTATATTTAGGATGTATCCGGTCTATAAACCAGAGGCTCTGGATGGACAGCTGGATAAATGGCTTTATATTTAGGATGTATCCAGTCTATAAACCAGAGGCTCTGGATGGATAGTTAACTATACGCTTAATTAAGTTACCTATGTGAGATAGATGCATTCATATAGAAGACATTTCCCAAACTCAAGGCACTAATACCCCTCGAGGGTTGTGTGGGATCCCTGCTGTACAGGAAGACAGGATTTCAGTGAGTAACAATTCCTTCACTCAGGACAGGAAAGTGGCTTCTCCTCTAGTGAGATCTCCGATGTTTGGAAAGACTGGACTTGTCTGAAAAACTTTTCCCGCACTCGGGACAGGAATACGGCTTCTCCCCTGTGTGCAATCTCTGATGTGTGTTACAATCATACTTCCTCGAAAAACATTTCCCACAGTCAGGACAGGAATATGGCTTCTCCCCCGTGTGACATCTCTGATGTCTGTTAAGCTCAGACTTCCAGGAAAAACATTTCCTGCACTCAGGACAAGAATACAGATTCTCTTCTGTGTGAGATCTCTGATGTGTGGAAAGACTGGACTTCCAGGAAAAACATTTCTCGCACTCAGAACAAGAATACGGCTTCTCCTCCATGTGCAATATCTGATGTCTGGAAAGATTGGGCTTCTGTGAAAAACATTTCCCACACTCAAGACAAGAATATGGCTTCTCACCCGTGTGTGATCTCTGATGTTTTGAAAGACTGGACTTCTCTGAAAAACATTTCTTGCACTCAGGACAGGAATATGGCTTCTCACCTGTATGAGATCTTTTATGCCTATGAAGATGGGATTTAAATTGGAAACACAAACCACACTCAGTACAGGAAAGCCTCTTATTTGTTGGAAGGACAGCACCGTCCCTCACAGTCTGAGGTTCCTCAGGATGAGAGGAATACGATGGTCCATCTACACTGTGTGGTGCCGGATGGACATTGGAGGTGGCCAGGTTTTCTCCTGAACTATACTGTGTGATGTCCTCATCTTCTACTTTACAGTCTGGAGCCAAAGTGAGACAATCCTCTGAGGTTTTCCTCATCTCCCGTCCATCTACTAAAATAGAAATACAAAGATTATTACTAGACATGAGCTGATTGGTTCCCCTAAACCAGGACTCTGCCCACATCAGGCAGCTCAGTTGCCCGAGAGTGAGGATGGGGGAGAGCAAACAAGATGAAGACTGGACTGATCCTGAAGACCCCCATCATTGGGTTACTGACTCCTCCCTCATTATTACTTTCTGTTTAAGGTTCCAAAGTCTGAGGATGTTATCACATTATTATCAACATGTAAAAGTCTGTGCTCCAATCAAATCATCAGATATAAAATGTCTAGCTGGTAGGAAATGGGTGTAACAAAAGAGAATACATATTATGTGTATATATAGCAGTGGGTAGACGGGAGAGAGCAGAAGTCAGGACTAAGTAATGTACAACATATTGTATAAGATACAGCAGATAGAGCTATATAGTATCAGAAATATGTAATACACAACATGGAGTATATAGTGCAGGGGTCAGGAGTATGTAATGTACAACATAGAGTATATCATACAGGGGTCAGGAGTATGTAATGTATATCATGCAGGGGTCAGGAGTATGTAATGTACAACATAGAGTATATAGTGCAGGGGTCAGGAGTATGTAACGTACAACATAGAGTATATAGTGCAGGGGTCAGGAGTATGTAATGTATAATATTTCCAGAGTGGCTCTGTCACATGTGGTACGCAGTTTCACCACCACAGCTATCAATTCTGATCATGTCTTCTCTGCTTTTTTACAGGTATAGGTCTTCTATCCATATGTACACTCTGCTTTACTGGGCTCTCTGACACTGCTGTTTCGTTTTTTTTTTGGTAATATCCCCTGCTGCCATATCTTTAAACTTCTATATTTAATGCTAGCTCTATAACAAACACACTATAATGGCAACATAACTGGTGATTGATTCTCAACCCCATTTTGCTTGAGTGATCAAGAGAGTCATTTCGATTTTACGACCCTAGCCTGTGTGTTTGGCTGGTCTGGTTTTGCCCATTTCCCCTCCCATATTTATGTGTCTCAAATTAGACCCTATAGTAAATTGAGAAATGCATTCCTACTTAATCTCCCTATAAATTTAAAGCAGCCTATGGGGGGGCGCAGACACCATGGCTCTTTCCTGAGTATCTCTGTCACGAGTGGTACGCAGTAAACGAAAGCAGGATAACTAAAGCTGGATGAAGATATAAGAACTCTGCCCCATTCTGACAAGACAGCATTTGACATTGAATTTATTTGAAGTCAGATTCCCACTCTCTATCCACTAACATGCTCCTTCTACTCTTCCTTCTCACATCGGTGTCTTCTATCCTCAAATTATCTGCACTCTACCCCTCCTCTCTACCCCACAGCATGCACATATCACCCTCACTCCTACCCTCTCCCTACTACTGCTCCCATCACCTCCTGCAATTGCTGAACCCACATGCTGACCTAAACACCAGGAAAGTTAGACGTGCGCTCATACACATCCCACTCCCATCTTACCTTCCTCCCCTCCCTTCTTCTCTTTGTCTCAGGGGACATTTCTCCAAATCCTGGTCCTCCATTTTCTAACTGCAAACCACATATCTGGCACCGCTCCTCCTCTGGCAACAACCACAACACCCCCTTTCCTCGCTCTCTGATCACAACCTCATCAGTTTCACGGTATCTTTGCCTCCAACCACCCATCCCTCCAAGCAGTAAACAAGAACTTGTAGGAACCTTCGCCACTTGAACCCTTCTCTTCTCTATTCTGCTACTGACCACTTCTATGACATAATCTTTCCGCTGTCTTGACCTGGCCACCTCTGTCTACAACAGTTCACTCTCATCATCACTGGACACACTTGCTCCTCTAACTACATGCAGAATCAGGCCCCGACCTTTAAAACCCTGGCAAAATGACAACACTAGAAATCTCAAGAGACAATGCCATGCTCTTGAACGACTGAGGCATAAAACCAAATGCCTGTAGGACTTCACCCTATATAAATCTGCCCTTTTTAAATACAATTCCTGCCTCCATGCTGCCAAACAAGCCTACTCTGTCCTTATTAATACCTTGTCATCCAGTCCCCGTCGGCTCTTCTCAAACTTTAATCTGCTCTGTCCCCCACCCCCTCTACCCACTAACTCACTCACTGCCCAAGAGATTGCCAATCACTTCAAAGACAAGATTAAAGTAATATGTGAGGACACCTCCACTGTGCATACATCTTCCCCACCCAACATACAGCCTAACAGCACAGTCAACACTCTCCTCTTTTGAACTGGCTACTACTGAAGAGGCTACAGCACTCAGAACTTTTCCCAGGTGCCCACCTAACCAATTTTCCCCTGGATCCTGTTCCCTCACAACTACTATGGTCACCCTCCTATTCTATCCTATGCTCCCTCACTCACATCTTCAATCTCTCCGTCTCTAGTGGCACCTTCCCCTCCCCTTTAAAACATGCGCAGATCACCCCTGTACTTAAAAAGTCCTCACTGGAACCCACCAGCCTGAACAACTTAAGACCCATCTCATTGCTCCCATTCACCTCTAAACTTCTGGAACACTTAGTCTACAACCGTCTTAGCTCTTACCTCAGTGACAATAACCTTCTTGACCCCTTACAGTCCGGCTTTTGCTCGCAGCACTCCAGAGAAACGGCCTTACTAAAACTCACTAATGATTTACTAACTGCTAAAACCAACGACCACTGCTCCATACCCCTACTGCTTGACCTCTCCTTGCAGCCTCTGATACTGTTGACCACCCGCTCCTTCTCAATAAACTCCGTTCTCTTAGCCTCCAAGATTCTGCTCTATCCTGGTTCTCCTCCTACCCATCACAGCACTCCTTCAGTGTTACCTACAACTCTGTCTCCTCCTCTCCATTGCCCCTTTCTGTGGGGGTCCCCCCAAGGCTCTGTTCTTGGACCCCTTCTCTTCTCTATCTACACCCCCTCACTTCATAACCACCAATGGCGTCCAATAGCATATATACGCCGATGACACCCAAATCTGTCTACTCCTCACCTCACTCCTTCAGTCTCCTCTCGCATTACTAACTGACATATCAGCATGGATGGCACACTACTTCTTTAAACTAAATAATGCAACCATCAATCCCTCCCCTCATGCCAGGGTACTCGGTGTAATCCTAGACTCTGACCTGTCCTTTCAGCCTCAAATCCAATTGTTGTCAAAAGCTTCACCTCCATAACACCTCTAAAATACGGCCCTTTCTAACAAATGAAACCACCAAGCTCCTCATTCACTCCCTTGTTATCTCTCGCCTTGACTATTACAACTCCATTCTCATTGGCCTCCCTCTCCATAGGCTCCTCCCCTCTTCAGTCTATTGTGAATGCTGCTGCCAGACTTATCCACCTTACTAACTGCCCGGTGTCTGCCACCCCTCTCCACCAATCCCTACACTGGCTTCCGATCACCCAGCGAATTAAGTTCAAAATACTAACCACAACATACAAAGCCATTCACAACTCTGCCCCAAGCTCCATCACCAATCTTGTCTCCAAATATCACCCAAACCATCCTCTCCGCTCCTCCCAAGACCTCCTACGCTCAAGCTTCCTCGTCGCCAAGATTTCTCCAGAGCCTCTCCCAGCCTCTGGAACTCTCTACCTCAACCTGTCCTGCTATCTCCTACTCTTGCTACCTTCAGACAATCTCTGAAAACTCATCTCTTCAGGGAAGCCCATCACACCTACAACTAATCTTTTACCACTTCCATCAGCTCATTCCCTACAGTTACAACCTTTTGTACCACCTGCTCCACTCTATTAGATTGTAAGCTCTTCTGAGCAAAGCCCTCTTGATCCTCTTGTATTTTAACTGTATTATCTCCCTTTTACGCTGTAAATCGCTGCGTAAACTATTGGCGCTATATAAATCCTGTATAATAAGAATAATATAGAAAAAACAAAAAACAATCTGCGCTAAGATTAAAATGAAAACAGAATTGGAGCAGCTGGCATAAATTACTTTGATCAACAAAAAAATAGAAAAGAACAGTCTGTATGCAGCGCTAAACGACACAAAGTGATGCGTCAGTAATCCAGGGAGTAGCCCCCAGTGTTGACACACCACTCTCAAATGTCACAAAGGATGATGTGCTCAGAGAGCAGAGTCCACAATTCATAGGCTGGCAATGCAACTAAGTCCAAGGAACAGCTCTAATGTAAAGTTGCAGGAAGCAAAAAGCCACATCTATAGGGTCTAGCAAGTCTCCTTACCAGATGAAGAAATCAGAAAGGCTGGGAGAGTTTTTACCATGCAAATGCCTTTCTGATTTCTGATTACTCAATAATAATATAGAGTATATAGTGCAGGGTCAGGAGTATGTAATGTACAATATAGAGTATATAGTGCAGGGGTCAGGAGTATGTAATGTACAACACAGAGTATATAGTGCAGGGTCAGGGAGTATGTAATGTACAATATAGATTATATAGTGCAGGGGTCAGGAGTATGTAATTTACAACATAGAGTATATAGTGCAGAGGTCAGGAGTATGTAAAGTACAACATCGAGTGTATAGTGCAGGGGTCAGGAGTATGTAATGTACAATATAAATTATATAGTGTAAGGGTCAGGGCTTATAATTGCAGATATCTCTCACCGCTGCCTCCCATGTCTTGAGACTGCACTCAGTGACTTGGGTCTGAGACTATACAGACATATCCCTCCACCCGGCACAGACAGCAGACAACAGAGCAAGTAACCCTGGGAGAATTGTTCTATAAAAGATCTTGCTAGACACGGTCATGTAGCAAAAGACCTAAAGCACATGCCCCAGGTGTCTAGGTCAAGCAATGTCTATGGTAAAAATGAACATTTTTCTTCCAGCTGATCCCCAGAATCCCCATAAATCCAGTCTAGATACATAAATTGTGTCTGCAGCACAGAGAAGGAAGCTCAGGAAAGTGGCCAGGGTATTATAGCCTGTTATCACCCACTCCCCACCCTCCTCTGGACCAATCAGTGAGCAGTAGGGGTGGAGGAATGGATTTAGTGTTAATGACCCACCTGTGCTGATCTCTGTAGGAGTGTCCTCCTCTATAAATGTCCCCGTTATTCCATTCTCCTCCATAGACTGCTGATCATCCCTCACACACCTCTCTTCTTCTTCTTCTTTAACCTCAACTTTTATATCTATCAGATCTTCACTCTTAACCAAGAAAGTAATAAAAGAGATAACCTGTAATACATAAGCTTCAATATTGTGACATATTTAAAAAAATTAACACATCAGTTCAACAAGTCCATGCTCTAGATGCCACGAACCTTGTAACAGTGAGGGATGGAGTGACCTTCCTGTGTGGAATCCCGGGAATACAGAGGATGGGGACATCTCTCTGGTGGGTTCCTGGTATTAGGTGGCTCCATCTTATCCTTGTGTCCTTCTGAAAACTCCTCCTTCACTCCATACTCCTCATCCTCCTCTTTATACTCTTCTTTAACATCAATATTATCATCCCCGAGGTTTCTATTCTGAAAGATATAATAAAACATTCATTGTGATAAACATGCTGTGTATAAATCTTAAAAGAAATGTATGGATTTTTTTTCTTTAAGAATCATACCTACCTAGCTGGATGCAGTATCAGTCCAATGCTGCATCTGTCCCCAAGTGCCTCTAACACCGAGAACCAAGCAAATGAACACTGCTAATCGCTGGGTTCTCATAGCTCCATGAGTGGAGAGCAGGGGACTGTCAGTCACCAATCTGCCCCCCCCCCTATGCTCAATGGAGCGCCAGGCTGTGGAGAGGGCAGGTACTGCCGGTGTGGGCTCTTAGTGGCTAGCTGCGTGGCTGAGCCAGTTGCAGGTCCAGGCATGTGAGTGGATCCCAACTTCATTGTCACAATCTTGCCCAAGCCTGGATCGGCTCTATTATGTCATCCAACAGAGGACTCCAGCCAGCTGTTAGCTGAAAACAGGTTACAGTAGGGCAGAAGGGACTGCTCTCTTGTGATCCACAGGAGAAACGCAGCCAAACAAACTTTGATTGTACTTCTCTATTTAACTACCAATAAGCGTTATCCATCTACCTGATAATGTTTTGCATAGTTCAGATCTTCCTGTGTGGAATCCCGGGAATACAGAGGACGGGGACATCTCTCTGGTGGGTTCCTGGTATTAGGTGGCTCCATAATATCCTTGTGTCCTTCTGATAACTCCTCCATCACTCCATACTCCTCATCCTCCTCTTTATACTCTTCTTTCACAACAATATTATCATCCCTGAGGTTTCCACTCTGAATATATAATAAAACATTCATTGTAACAAACATGCTGTGTATAAATCAGAACTACCAATAATTGTCAATCATCTACCTGATGATGGTGAGGGATGGTGTGACCTTCCTGTGTGGAATCCCGGGAATACAGAGGACAGGGACATCTCTCTGGTGGGTTCCTGGTATTAGGTGGCTCCATAATATCCTTGTGTCCTTCTGATAACTCCTCCCTCACTCCATACTCCTCATCCTCTTCTTTATACTCTTCTTTGACAACAATATTATCATCCCCAAGGATTCCACTCTGAACATAAAATAAGGTATTCATTGTTACAATTATGCTTGTATATAAATCAGAACTACCAATATGTGTCAATCATCTACCTGATGATGGTGAAGGATGGTGTGACCTTCCTGTGTGGAATCCCGGGAATACAGAGGACGGGGACATCTCTCTGGTGGGTTCCCATTACTGGATCCATCTGTAGGAAACACAACACTGACTGAATACATTGTTTCTATGTGTTTATCAGATGATGGGGGGTCTAGGTGGACCCTCTGTACTGCTCTCTCCTTTACAATAAAGTCTCCTCTTACCCGGTGATGTGAGGGGCAGCTGATTGTCCATCATGACGTCCTTGTAGAGATCCTTGTGTCCTTCTAAATACTCCCCCTCCTCCATGGAGAAATAGACAGTGACATCCTGGCACCTTATAGGAACCTGACACACACAATGATACAGTCACCATCCAGACACATCCCTTGTCTGTTACTGGATAATGTCCCAGAATTCCCAGCACCGCTCACCTCTCCTGTCAGCAGCTCCATCATCTTCTTGGTGACTTCTAGAATCTTCTGCATGTTGGGTCTCTCAGATTTTAGGGAGTCACATGGAGGCACTGTGATGGTCATGTGATCACCTGACTTCACAAGAGGAAATCTCTGTATTGAGGAACCAATAGGAATATTATGTTAGAATCCCAGAATCCTCCTCACCTCTCCGGTCAGGTCTGTGTTTTATTAATAGAGATAAAAGTGATGTCATGTGACCTCCCAGAATCCCCCTCACCTCTCCGGTCAGGTCTGTGTTTTATTAATAGAGATAAAAGTGATGTCATGTGGCCTCCCAGAATCCTCCTCACCTCTCCTGTCAGCAGGTAGATGATCTCCAGGGTGAGGTTTAGTATCTTCTCAGTCATGTGATTTCGGTCCTCCTCCATCCTCATTGGTGGGGTCATTTGATCTATACAGGTCTCCTTGTAGACGGATAACTTTGGGAAATGAAAGTAAGAATTATTTGGATGGTATTGGTCACACAATAATAGGATGTGGATGTGGGGGTGGTAATAGGAGGGTTGCTGTACAATTTTTTTATAAACTTAATTTAGTGAGATTTTACTAACAAGCAGTAAGTAAATAAGAAGAAGAAGATAACAAAAGAAAGAGAAAAAAATAAGGAAAAAGAAGAAGCGGAGAAAAGTGGGGGGATAAACCTCTTGGGATGTAGAACCAAAGAGCATAATCATGTCTGACCAAGCTGTATGAGAGTTGCCTCAGCTACGCCCCAATCTGCTTAAAGGCCTCTAATTCTGCCAGGATATAAAGTAAGGGTCTAGAGGGTACGCTACTAAATCCAAAAAGAATATAATTAAAGCGGTAGTAAACCGATCCATTTAACAGTATAAAAACCAGCTACATTTCCGGCACGTGCCGGAAATGTAACACTCCCATTGGTTGTGCTCTAAACCAAACTGTCTAACCATCCAATGGCTGGTGTCATAGCTGATCACATGTGCAGCATCACGGCAGTTGTATATTAAACAGAGGCCAAGCTGGCAGCTTCCTTGGCTGAAAATGATAGGAGGGTTTACTACCACTTTAAGTATCAAGTATCTCCTCAGAATAGTAAATCCATCCCAACCAAATATCACAGAAGTGGTCCAACTGGTCTTTAACAGTAAACACCCAGCGTTCAGCCTCCATGATATAGTTAACTTCTCACTTCCATTCAGTTAGTGTTGGACAGGTGGCCTATTTCCAGTACCTTGGGATCAGGCATTTAGCAGCATTCAACAAGTAGGGAGTTACACTCTTTGTATCGCCTAACTGAGGACCTAACATCATGAAAGAGGAACTGAAAAGGTGTACATCGAAGTGGCTGTATGGATGTTTTTTGGGTGCAAGGAGTTATCCCTTCCCAGAAAGCCCTAATCTTTGGACAGTCCCACCAAATGTGGAGAAATGTGCCAAATATCTGATTAAGACGGGAAGGTGTTCTGTACCACCTAGTCATAAATGTATATGAGGATTCTGGATAAAGAGTGCTGATGGAGGAAATATGAGCCAATTGCACAATTTTCTGGATCTGTGGAGGGGAAAACTCGGTCCCCAACTCCCTCTATCATTCTTTAATAATATAAGGAGTTGTCTGTGAGTATGCGCCGAGCACCATCTTATATATATGGGATAGCGGATGTCTAGGGTCTAAGGGTTGTATACACCAAGAATCAAAGGGAGATAACGTACCCTGTGGACGTAACTTTGGCTGTAATTTAGAGAACTCAGTTTATTGTCTATGCCTCCATGATGACATCGGGAAGTTCCTGTAAGGGGATCTCAGAGTGGCCACTGAGAGTAACTGCCCCTTGGGAGCAAATTTAGCACACGTCATGTTTCCATCCGCTCCTCAAGACCAGAAAAAAATAGGTATCCATTTTGGAAAGCCTCTAAGAGACATCAGTGGGGAGGTCCTAGTGGCGTACTTGCCTTGAGTATTCAATCTATCTCATACCTTGAGGACCGCTCAGCGCAATGTGGATGTCAAGTCTGAAAGTCCTCTGTCACTCCCCTCTATTCATGGTGCCCCGGTCAGATTCCTACCAGCCAAGGTCTTTTCTAAGGGAACCCAAATTTTTGTGGAGGCATCAGGTGTCCAATTTAAGATGCGCAGCACTAACGTCATAGCCTTATAATACAGGGACACACCTGGTAATCCTGTCCCTCCACCCCGTTTATGACTCCATAATAAGTCATATGCGAGCCTGGATTGTTTGCCATGCCAAATAAACTACAGAATAGATCGTTTCAAGCGTTTAAAAAGGCTTGTGGCAGTAGGATCGGTATAGTGTACAATAAGTATACGATCCGAGGGAGGGTGTTCATTTCAAGCACGTTTATGCGTCCGAACCACGTCAGCTGGTAATAATGCCACAAATCCAAGTCTCCCGAGATCCAATCTAACAGTTTACTGTAATAGAGGTCATACAAAACACGCGGGTCAGGGGAGATATTGGTGAGGGTTGCTGTACATTTAAGAACAACTCTCCCATGGGAACACATTTCATTTGGACTGTTCAGTGTTTGTAACCTCTTGGCCTCCCAGATCAGAGATTCCCTTTTCTCTGTTGGGTTTGTTTTCTTTCTGAACTGGTTTGCAGCTGAAACAGAACTCCTCTAAGAACAAGTTCTCACCAATGAGTCAAGGAATGCTCTTCTTCATCTTACTTGACATTCCAGAACAAATCCACTGACCACTGAGACAATAAGATGATTAAGATTGTCAGTTCTGTAAGATCTGATAAATAAGTAGAGGTGGAGTGGGAAGACCATCATAGACCCCCCTCTGTCCCTCAGAGTCCCCTGAGCCCTTAAGCCCCCTATTCCCTCAGAACCCTGAAGCCTGACTACCTCCTTAAGAGTCCCAGAGTCTTTCATCTTTATTAAACCCTCACAGCCCCTCAGCTCCTCTCCTTCCCTCAGAGCCCTCAGTATTTTCCTCCCTCTGACACCAATGATGGAAGATATTCTTCATGGCAGGCTGGGGAATGTTTTCTTCCTCCTGACCAGCAATGTAAGGGGCTCTATGCTCCATACTCCTGACCCCTGCACTCCATCATTGTGTTGGCTGCATAGTGTAATGATTTCCCATTGGCTGCCTGTGTAGTGTAATAATTGCCCTTTGTAGGCCATGTATGGTCAGGATGGTCATTGTCTCTTCTATTTATTGTCAGTGCTGTTTGTTTAGAGGAACAAATTACGAGAATTTATCTCCAAAATAAAGAGAATGTTCCGGCCTGTAAGTGTGGAAATGTTCTGCCCCTGATGAGGTTAATCTAGGTCCCCACACTATATATGTGTGTATCATCATCTGCTGGAGATAAAAAGACATCACAGTGACTATGGAGGAAGAGGACGGACATGACGGGGGGGGTTACTGGGTGTAAATAGAAAATAAGATCTTATTACCTCCTCTGCTGCCACTTCCAGCGACGTCTCCTCCCTACTTCCTCCCGACTCACCTCTCACCTAGAGCTTCTTATTTATACCTGACATCACTTCCTGTCTGTATTCCATAGAGACTTCCTGTCTGGGTAGAAGTGAGATCACCACCTTGTGGAGCTCAGAGGAACTGCAGCCCTGAGAAGCGTCTTGTAATGTGAACACGGCCTTGTGCTGTGTGTGTATTGTAGACCGATCAGCCAAAACATTATGACCGTTGACAGATGAAGTTAATAACATTGATTATCTCATTACAATGGCATCTAGAAGTGGGTGGGATATATTAGGCAGGAAGTGAACTGCCCCTGAAGTTTATTTGTTGAAATAAAAAAAATGTTCATTGCAGTTTGTTGTGTAAGGAGCTGTGTAGCCGCAGACCAGTCGGGGTGTCCATGGCCATGCTGACCCCTATCCACAGCCAAAAGCACTCACAATGGGCACATGAGTCTCAGAACTGGAGCTCAGGACAATGCAAGAAAGTGGCTTGGTCTGATAAATTACTTTTTCTTTTCCATCATGTGGATGGCCGGGTGTGTGTTACCTGGGGAAGAGATGGCACCAGGAGGCAGGATGAGGGGTCCATTGTGTGTGGGCCGGTAGGTGTACTACCTTTTCTTTTTCATTAAATAGTCTGGTTCGGTGAAAGAACGTAACAGGACTCGAGGTCAAGACTCTGAGTACACGGGTAACACTCACGAAAACCGACACCTATCCCCAGTCGTACCGGTACCTGTGGGGCTGACCAGACGCCGATGTGTCGAGGAATGTGTTGTTTGACGTTACTTGTAAAAAAAATAAAGTTGTTTATTTGAAGTCCCCGTCAAGTGAAGGACGGATTATATAGGGTGGGTGAAGATCTACGGTAACATTACTCTATTAGTTACAATAATTGAAGTAGACAGTTGCCAGTATTACAAAACCGACTAG
>BLSH010290261.1:127141-141756 GCA_018402905.1 Glandirana rugosa | reverse complement strand
GTATAATGTTCTGGTGGATGGTTATAATGTTATGATGGGTGGGTATAATGTTCTGGTGGGTGGGTATAATGTTATGGTGGGTCGTTATATTGTTCTGGTGGATGGGTATAATGTTATGGTGGGTGGTTATAATGTTATGGTGGGTGGTCCTCATGTTCTGGTGGGTGGGTATAATGTTCTGGTGGATGGTTATAATGTTATGATGGGTGGGTATAATGTTCTGGTGGGTGGGTATAATGATCTGGTGGGTGGGTATAATATTCTGGTGGGGGGGTATCAGTGTTGCCAACTGCCCGTAAATTTATGGACAGCCTGTAAAAACAGGGCAGTTTCGGGTGTCTGTAAAAGTCCGTAGCAGCCAAAAAGTGCCAGTAAAAATGGCGGCCATCGGCTCCGGTCAGAGCTGCGCATGTGCAATTACGGAAATCCCTGAACGGTGAGTGAGAAGATCCGATCCTGACCCTGAGACGCGTTAGACGACCACTCCTCCTGCTGCCAGCTAGTGCCTTTGTCCAGCCCATCCGCCCTCAAATGAGGTTACTGCATGGAGGGATGGTGAAAGGAAGTGATGGGGGGATTGTGTAATGTAGATGAGGGGTAATGGAGGGATGGAGACTGGAGGGATAAAAACAGGAGGTGATGGAGACAGGAAGTCTTTAGATTGGGGACATAAATTCTGGTGATCCTTGTGGCTACCAGGGATTTCACCTCATTTTCTGTGGTGGTTATGGAACAGAAATTAAGGGGAAATCTCTACAATTTGACATGGGTGACAAAACTGATGGACTAAATAATCTGCCCTTATTATATTGAAAATAACAGAAATATGTTTTTTTTACCTTGCTATCTACCTTAAATCACATTGTTATTTGCACAGTGAACTTGCTTGTAGCCTAAATACTGAAATGTGCACTGAAAACTGTAATTTTGTAACTTTTGTAAAATGCTAGTAAAAACTTGGCTGTGCCAGTAAATTTTGGGTGTTGTGCCAGTAAATTTCAATCTAGTAGGTTGGCAACACTGGTGGGTATAATGATCTGGTGGGTGGGTATAATGATCTGGTGGGTGGGTATAATGATAATGATTAATTCCACCACCATTTTATGTTCAGCAGAGGAAATAGGTGTGAGTAGGCTGCAGATCTGCTGAAAAAGGGAGGGAATGGATGCTAATAAGTTGTAGGAGATCTGCTTCTTTTCAACCCCCCTTTTTTTCTTATCTGATCTCCTGCAGTTTATTAGTACCAATTTCCTCAGAAGCTCTGTTGTATCCTATTAGTGTATATTTCCTTTTGTTTATTTATCTGCAGATCTTCTACATGCTATTAGTACCCATTTCTCTATCTTTTTCTCAGCAGATCTCCTACAGCCTATTAGCATCCATTTCCTTTTCTATGTCCCAGCAGATCCCCTGCAGCCTCTTAGCACCCAATTCCCTATTAGAGTATAAAATGGAGGTGGGTCCAATGTTTTATGGCACACGATATTAGCATAATGCAGGTAATGTTGGGGCCACAGACACAATCTATCCCCCAATTCATAGATCCCTAGAGAAGAGTTTGTTGTGGAAGTGACGTTGTGTACAAGTCAATGAAACCCCCGACACTCCCACCTGAGAACAATGAAGGAGTTTAGTATTCCAATCCTCCAACCAGTTTTCTGGTTGGGAAGGTCTGGGAGTCAATATTTCCCCAGCTGACCAGGAACAATGAAGGACTTTACTATTCCAATCCTCAACAACTCGTTTTTCCACTCACTATTTCCCCAGCTGGCAGAGACAGGACTTCTTATAGAGTGTCAGCTTCTTGCATCATCCAGCATCGGGAAATGGGTGATAAATACAATGACTCCTCCCCTTATATCCATAAACCCCGCCCTCTTATCATCAAAGTAAAAGATGTGACATCTGTGATAAATCACCGACGCATTTCACCTCATCAGTATCCATTGATAAACCTTGTGACATCAAAATCCATCCAACGTCTCCTTTATACTTCAATAAATGAGATCACCACCAATGAATGTCTCCAAAACCTCCAGAGCTTCTTCCTCCAAATCTCAGTATATGTTCCAGCAAACCGTGTGTAGTGGACTACAAAACACCTCCCTCCCCAAACACCAGTCCCGTGCTCTCTTGGTGCTCAGACTCACATTGTGTGCATCACCAAACCTCCATCACCCTCCTAATAAGTGGCTCCACAATAGCTTTGGAGGACCCCTGGCTGAGAAAGTCTGGACTAGGCAGTAACATATTTCTATCCCCCTTGGTGGGAGTGGAGATGACCCCATCTATAAGGATATACAGGACATCCACACACAGCACAAGGCCGTGTTCACACTACCAGACCTTTCTCAGGGCTGCAGTTCCTCTGAGCTCCACAAGGTGGTGATCTCACTTCTACCCACACAGGAAGTCTCTATGGAAGACAGGAAGTGATGTCAGATACAGACAGGAAGTGATGTCAGGTACAGACAGGAAGTTCCGGGTGAGAGGTGAGTCGGGAGGAAGTAGAGAGGAGACATTGCTGGAAGAAGCAGTAGAGGAGGTAATAAGGTCTTATTTTCTATTTACACCCAGTAACCCCCCCCCCCGTCATTTCCGTCCTCTTCCTCCATAGTCACTGTGATGTCTTTTATCTCCAGCAGATGACCTAGATTAACCCCTTCAGGGGCAGAACATTTCCCCACTTATGAGGCCGAATCATTCTCTTCATTTTGGAGATGTGTCACCTTTCCCACCAATCACCTTCTCACCTCTTACAAGCTGACCTCAATGCACTGTGTAATTGGGTGACTGTGTGGCAAATGAGGTTTAATGTTGATAAATGTAAAGTTATGCATTTGGGGGCTAAGAATATGCATGCATCGTACACACTAGGGGGAGTACAACTGGGGGAATCCATACTGGAGAAGGATCTGGGGGTTTTGGTAGATTATAAACTTAACCAGTTGCTGACCACCCGCCGTGGCTTGACGGCAGCAGCTTGGCTCGTTATTGCAAAACGCCGTCACCTGATGGCAGTCATGAGAGCGAGTATTGTGAATGCACACCGCTGGAGGCACGCTCACTGTGTTCTGGGGGGGCCAGGGAGTGGGTACGGTGGTCCTCCGGCCACCCGCGATCACCTCCCTGCATTGAGAGAACGGAGGTCCATGTAAGTAAACACGAATTTTCGTTCTGACAGAGGGGGAAGGGCTGTGATCACAGGCTTCCTGTATATGGGAGCTGTGATCACTTTCCTCCCCCAGCCAGCCCAGCCCCCATACAGTTAGAACACACTGAGGGAACATAGTTGACCCTTAGAGTGCCCCCTGCAGGTTAACCCCTTCTCTGCCTGTGACATTTATACAGTAATCAATGCATTTTCATAGTACTGCATTTTCATAGCACTGATCGCTGTATAAATGCCAATGGTCCCAAAAAAGTGTCAAAAATGTCCGACATGTCTGCCCCAATATCGCAGTCTTGATAAAAATTGCAGATTGCCGCCATTATTAGTAAAATATTTAAAAAAATAAAAACCCCATAAATTAATTCTCATCATTCATAAACACGGCAACTTTTGTGCAAACCAATCAATAAACGCCTATTGCAATCTTCTTTTACCAAAAATATGAGGAAGAATTTAAATCGGCCAAAACCGATGAAAAATATATATATATATTTTTTTTGGATTTGTATTTTAGCAAAAAGTAAGAAATATTGTTTTTTTCCCAAAATTGACGCTCTTTTTTTGTTTATAGCGGTGATCATAAATGACACAGAGGGGATCAAATACCCCCAAAAGAAAGCTCTATTTGTGGGGGGAAGAGGATGCAAATTTTGTTTGGGTACAACGTCACATGACTGTGCAATTGTCAGTTAAAGCGATGCAGTGCCAAATCGCAAAAAGTGCTCTGGTCCTAAAGGGGGAAATCCTTCCGAGACTGAAGTGGTTAATAATAGCATGCAATGCCAAGCTGCAGTTTCCAATGCAAGTAAAATCCTTTCTTGTATAAGAGAGGTATGGACTCCAGAGATAGAGACATTATTTTGCCCCCCTGTACAAATCATTAGTAAGACCTCATCTGGAATATGCAGTTCAGTTTTGGGCACCAGTTCTCAAAAAGGATATCGGGGAACTGGAGAAAGTGCAGAGAAGGGCAACCAAACTAATAAGAGGCATGGAGGAGCTTAGCTATGAGGAAAGATTGGAGGATCTGAATTTATTCTCTCTTGAGAAGAGGAGATTAAGGGGGGATATGATCAACATGTACAAATATATAAGTGGTCCATATAGTAATCTTGGTGTTGAGTTATTTACTTTAAGGTCATCACAACGGTGAGAGGAGTTGGAGAGGAGGAAGTGGAGTTGTAAGTGACACTGAAGGTGCGGTGAGATAAGTAAGATTCGAACCAATGGAGAGCACAGCCATGGAGACCAAGCAAATGGATTTTTTTTTTTGAGGGGGTGATCAACTGTATCGAAGGCAGCTGAGAGGTCCAAGAGTAAGAGTGCGGAATAATGACCGTTGGTTTTTGCTGTTAGTAAGTCGTTTGTGAGTTTAAGGAGAGCAGTTTCTGTGGAGTGCTGTGGACAATATCCAGACTGAAGGGGATCAAGAAGTTTGTTTTCAGTGAGGTGGTCACACAGTCGGTTGTAAACTAAACGTTCAAGTAATTTGGATCCAAAAGGGAGTAAGGAGATGGGTCTTAGGTTGTTATGGGGCTGTATAGTTTTATATACAGTATCTACATATATATATTTTATTGGTTGAACTAGATGGACTTGTGTCTTTTTTCAACCTGGCTATGTATCCTCATCAGTCTATATGAATGGATTATATGACTTTTATTAGTGTCGGGGATGGGGAGTTATTTAGGGGGAATTGGAATATGTATGCCTTTATTTTATAAGATTCAAATAGGAAGAAAGAAGGAAAAATGTAATTTGTAGTAAATGTCCTGAAAACAAATTTCTCCATAATGACCCCAGTCTCCGATATTCATCCTAAAATGTGATCAGTAAACTCTTTGAAGTACATGGAGATTACACGAATATGATGTGTCCTGGAAAAGCCTAAAAAAAGTTCATATTTCAGTTTAGGAGAGGTGGGACGCACCCATGAGAAATTATTTTGGGTACAGAAATCTCACAGAGTGCTCTTGACAGCTCCTCCTCCCAATGTCTCTCCATCCAGAATCAGAGAATCCTATGACATCACACGGACTTCACAGATCCTCCTCCCAATGTCCCTCCATTCAGAGTTAGAGAATCCTATGACATCACACTGATCTCGCAGCTCCTCCTTACAATGTGTCCCTCCAATCAGAGCCAGAAAATCCTATGACATCACACTGACCTCACAGCTCCTCCTCCCAATGGCCCTCCATCCAGAGTCAGAGAATCCTATGACATCACACGGACTTCACAGATCCTCCTCCCAATGTCCCTCCATCCAGAGTTACAGAATCCTATGACATCACACTGACCTCACAGCTCCTCCTCCCAATGTCCCTCCTTCCCAAAGTGGGATTTAATAAAAGAAAGACCTGACCGCTGAGGTGAGGAGGATTCTGGGAACATCATTTGATTTTACTATTTATTTTATTTGTGACATCTGCTGACAGGAGAGGTGAGCGGTGCTGGGAATTCTGGGACATTATCCAGTAACAGACAAGGGATGTGTCTGGATGGTGACTGTATCATTGTGTGTGTCAGGTTCCTATAAGGTGTCAGGATGTCACTGTCTATTTCTCCATGGAGGAGGGGGAGTATTTAGAAGGACACAAGGATCTCTACAAGGACGTCATGATGGACAATCAGCCGCCCCTCACATCACCGGGTAAGAGGAGACTTTATTGTAAAGAAGAGAGCAGTACAGAGGGTCCACCTAGACCCCCCATCATCTGATAAACACATAGAAACAATGTATTCAGTCAGTGTTGTGTTTCCTACAGATGGATCCAGTAATGGGAACCCACCAGAGAGATGTCCCCGTCCTCTGTATTCCCGGGATTCCACACAGGAAGGTCACACCATCCCTCATCATCATCAGGTAGATAATGATCAATTCCTTGTGATCATTTGTAAACAATCATGTTTATTACAATGAATGTTTTATTATATATTCAGAGTGGAATCCTCAGGGATGATAATATTGATATTAAAGAAGAGTATAAAGAGGAGGATGAGGAGTATGGAGTGATGGGGGAGTTTTCAGAAGGACACAAGGATATGATGGAGCCACCTAATACCAGGAACCCACCAGAGAGATGTCCCCGTCCTCTGTATTCCCGGGATTCCACACAGGAAGGTCACACCATCCCTCACCATCATCAGGTAGATGAGGAACAATCACTGATAGTATCATTAGGATCTGTACATTATCTGCATTGTTACCATTCGTGTCATTTTTATTCTATATTCAGAGTGGAAACCTGAGAGATTCTAAAGTTGAGGTTAAAGAAGAGATAAAAGAGGAGGATGATGAGGATGGGGTGATGGAGGAGTCAGAGTTTCTAAAAGGTCACACAGATCTGTACCAGGACACCATGGTGGAGTCATCCAGCTACAGAAACCCACCAGAGAGATGTCCCCGTCCTCTGTATTCCCGGGATCCACACAGGAAGGTCACACCGTCCCTCACCATCATCAGGTAGATGATTGACAATTATTGGTAGTTCTGATTTATACACAGCATGTTTGTTACAATGAATGTTTTATTATATCTTTCAGAGTGGAATCCTCGGGGATGATAATATTGATGTTAAAGAAGAGTATAAAGAGGAGGATGAGGAGTATGGAGTGATGGAGGAGTTTTCAGAAGGACACAAGGATATGATGGAGCCACCTAATACCAGGAACCCACCAGAGAGATGCCCCCATCCTCTGTATTCCCGGGATTCCACACAGGAAGGTCACCCCATCCCTCACTGTTACAAGGTTGGTGGGACGGCGTATCTAGAACATGGACCTCTAGAGATGATGTGTGTTTTTTTTATGTGACCTTATGTTTTACAGATGATATTCACTCTCATTCTATTGGTTTAGGGTGAAGATTTGATAGATATAAAAGTTAAGGTGAAAGAAGAAGAGAGGTATGTGAGGGATGATCAGCAGTCTATGGAGGAGGATGGAATAATAAGGCTAATTCTAGAGGAGGACACTACTACAGAGATCAGCACAGGTGGGTCATTAACACTAAATACATTCCTCCACCCATACTTCTCACTGATTGGTCCAGAGTAGGACGGGGGCGGGGTGATATCAGCCTGTAATACCCTGGTCACTTTCCTGATCTGTGTTCCCCGTCCTGCCCCATGTCCAGTTCTAGCAGGAGCTCTGAAATAACAATTCATTTGTTCTGTTGTCTGCTGGCTGTGTCGGGTGGAGGGATTTGTCTGTATATCTCAGACCCAAGTCACTGAGTGCAGTCTCAGGAGATGGGAGACAGCGGTGTGGGACCTCAGCAACTTTTCATGTATGGCATGTACAGACAAAGCAATATACCTGTCCATCATTTTTCCTGTACTGTAACGGGGAGACACAGTGAAATGTGGATCCTGGTACTCAGGGCCCGGTGATCGTGTGATTGCTATGCAACCACGTGATCACAATGTCTACAAAGCTGTTGTGAATCAATATGATTCATAGCAGCTTTGCCTCCTTTACTAGTGAGCTGTGATTGGACCACAGCTATCACATGGTACCTGGGCCAATCACGGCACCCTTTACCATGTAATTAGCTGTAGCCAATCACAGATCACTACTATTCAGAGCTGTCATGAACTTAACATGATTGTAAAGGCAGAAGTTGCATTCTATGCATTAAGATAAAAAACCTTCTGTGTGCAGAGGCCCCCTCAGCCCCCCCAATATTAAACTGAGCCCCATCTAGATCCATCCATGTTGCAGGAGTGTCTGGGCTGCCCGGGACTCCCCTTCTCATTAGCTGAGACAGCAGCGCAACAACATTGGCTCTTACTGTTGTCAAAGTCAGTCAGCCAATGAGGAGAGAGAGGGGGCAGGGCTGGTTACGGCTCCATCTCTGAATGGACACAGGGAGCTGTGACTCGGCTTGGGTGCCCCCAATAGCAAGCTGCTTGCTGTGGGGGCACTCATCAGTAGTGAGGGGCCAGGAGAGCTAAAGAGGGACCCGAGAAGAGGAGGATCCAGGCTGCTCTCTGCAAAGCCAACTGCACAGGACAGGTATCTCAAAAAAGTGAGTACACCCCTCACATTTGTGTAAATATTTTATTCTATCTTTTCATGTGACAACACTGAAGAAATGACACTTTGCTACAATGTAAAGTAGTGAGTGTACAGCTTGTATAACAGTGTAAATTTGCTGTCCCCTCAAAATAACTCAACACACAGTCATTAATGTCTAAACCGCTGGCTAAAAAAGTGAGTACATCCCTAAGTGAAAATGTCCAAATTGGACCCAATTAGCCAATCTCCCTACCCAGTGTCATGTGACTCGTTAGTGTTACAAGGTCTCAGGTGTGAATGGGGAGCAGGTGTGTTAAATTTGGTGTTATCGCTCTCACTCTCTCATACTGGTCACTGGAAGTTCAACATGGCCCCTCATGGCAAAGAACTCTCAGAGGATCTGAAAAAAGAATTGTTGCTCTACATAAAGATGGCCTAGGCTATAAGAAGATTGCCAAGACCCTGAAACTGAGCTGCAACATGGTGGCCAAGACCATACAGCGGTTTAATAGGACAGGTTCCACTCAGAACAGCGCCTCGCCATGGTCGACCAAAGAAGTTGAGTGCACATGCTCAGCGTCATATCCAGAGGTTGTCTTTGGGAAATAGACGTATGAGTGCTGCCAGCATTGCTGCAGAGCTTGAAGGGGGTGGGGGTCAGCCTGTCAGTGCTCAGACCATACGCCGCACACTGCATCAAATTGGTCTGAATGGCTGTCATCCCAGAAGGAAGCCTCTTCTAAAGATGATGCACAAGAAAGCCTGCAAACAGTTTGCTGAAGACAAGCAGACTAAGGACATGGATTACTGGAACCGTGCCCTGTGGTCTGATGAGACCAAGATAAACTTATTTGGCTCAGATGGTGTCAAGCGTGTGTGGTGGCAACCAGGTGAGGAGTACAAAGACAAGTGTGTCTTGCCTACAGTCAAGCATGGCGGTGGGAGTGTCATGGTCTGGGGCTGCATGATTGCTGCCAGCACTGGGGAGCTACAGTTCATTGAGGGAACCATGAATGCCAACATGTACTGTGACATACTGAGCAGAGCATGATCCCCTCCCTTCAGAGACTGGGCCGCAGGGCAGTATTCCAACATAACGACCCCAAACACACCTCCAAGACGACCACTGCCTTACTAAAGAAGCTGAGGGTAAAGGTCATGGACTGGCCAGGCATGTCTCCAGACCTAAACCCTATTGGGCATCTGTGGGGCCTCCTCAAACGGAAGGTGGAGCACAACATCCACCAGCTCCATAATGTCATCAAGGGGGAGGGGAAGAGGACTCCAGTGGCAACCTGTGAAGCTCTGGTGAACTCCATGCCCAAGAGGGTTAAAGCAGTGCTGGAAAATAATGGTGGCCACACAAAATATTGGGCTCAATTTGTACATTTTCACTTAGGGGTGTACTAACTTTTGTTGCCAGCGGTTTAGACATTAATGGCTGTGTGTTGAGTTATTTTGAGGGGACAGCAAATTTACACTGTTATACAAGCTGTACACTCACTACTTTACATTGTAGCAAAGTGTCAGCTCTTCAGTGTTGTCACATGAAAAGATAGAATAAAAGATTTACCAAAATGTGAGGGGCGTACTCACTTTTGAAAGATACTGTAATTACAACATGTTTGTTATTTTATAACTAAAAAAAATACTTTACAGTCACTTTAACCACTTCAGCCCCGGAGGGATTTCCCACTTTTGGACCAGAGCACTTTTTTGCGATTCGGCACTGCGTCACTTTAGCTGACAATTGCGCGGAGCTTTCTTTTGGTGGTATTTGATCACCGCTGCGTCATTTCTGATCGCCGCTATAAACAAAAGAAGAGCGACAATTTTGCAAATTTCTTACTTTTTGCTAAAATACAAATCCAAAAAAAATATAAAAAACACTTTTTTCATCAGTTTTGGCGATTTATATTCTTCCTCATATTTTTGGTAAAAAAACTCGCAATCGGCGCTTATTGATTGGTTTGCGCAAAAGTTGTCGCGTTTACAAATGATGAGAATTCATTTATGGGGTTTTTTTATTCTATACTAGTAATGGCAGCGATCTGCGATTTTGAGCGGTACTGCGATATTGCGGCGGACATGTCGGAACGTTTTGACACTTTTTTGGGACCATTGGCATTTATACAGCGATCAGTGCTATG
This sequence comes from Glandirana rugosa, assembly GCA_018402905.1. Lineage (NCBI taxonomy): Eukaryota > Metazoa > Chordata > Amphibia > Anura > Ranidae > Glandirana > Glandirana rugosa. Next base: position 131,412 of record BLSH010290261.1, on the reverse strand, counting down.
AAAATGCACTGATTACTGTGTAAATGTCATTGGCAGTGAAGGGGTTAACCTGGAGGGGGCGCTCTAAGGGTTAACTGTGTTCCCTCAGTGTGTTCTAACTGTATGTGGGCTGGCCTGGCAGGGGGAGGGGAGTGATCACAGCTCCCATATACAGGAAGCCTGTGATCACATCCCTTCCCCCTGTCAGAATGGAGATCCTTGTTTACATACACGGACCTCCGTTCTTTTACTGTGGGGGAGCCATCACGGGTAGCCGACGGAGATCGTGTCCGCCCTACCTGCTCCCTGGCTCCCCCAGAACACAGTGAGCTTGCGAGCGCTTCCAGTCATATGACAGCGGTTTTCGATAACGAGCCACCTTGCAGTTGGTAGTCGGCAAGTGGTTAATCCATTCATGACAGTTCAAAGCATTGCTGGCAAAATGATCCTTCAAAATCCCTGATAACTATGGTAACATTGTTAAACTAAATTTAAAATATTGAATAAAACATTTTTAAACTTCCCGGCCACGCTCCTTAACAACTAGCTTATACTGGACCCTAATTGGGCAAAGCTTTGCCCCGTCAGGGCGCATAATGCACTGTGCAGCGAGAAGTGAATTGCAGAGGCAAACAGGCAAATGCTTGGTCCAAACCATTCACCCAACACTACTCCAGACCCCTGCACTATATACTCTATGCTGTACATTACCTGCCCCTGGCCCCTGCAAGATATGCTCTATATTGTACATTACATACTCTTGACCCCTGCACTATATACTCTATATTGTACTTTACATACTCCTGACCCCTGCACTATATTCTCTATGTTGTACATCACATACTCCTGACCCCTGCACTATATACTCTGTTGTATATTACATACTCCTGATGCCTGCACTATATACTCTATGTTGTACATTACATACTCCTGACCCTTACACTATATAATTTATATTGTATTTTACATACTCCTGAACCCTGCACTATATACTCTATATTGTACTTTACATACTCTTGTTCTCTCCAATATATACTCTATGTTGTACATTACATACTCCTGACCTCTGCAATATATATTCTATGTTGTACATTACATTCTCCTGACCCCTGCACTGTATACTCTGTCCTTCCAACAGATAAGAGATTTTCCTGTACTGATTGCGGAAAGTGTTTCCATTCCAAATCTAAACTTAGTGTGCATAAAAGATCTCATACAGGGGAGAAGCCATATTCCTGTCCTGAGTGCAGAAAATGTTTTTCACAGAAGGCCAACCTTTACAGGCATCAGAAGTCTCACACACTGGAGAAGATGTATTCCTGTCCCGAGTGTGGGAAATGTTTTTCACACAAGTCCAATCTTTCTACACATCAGAGATTGCACACGGAGCAGAAGCCGTATTCCTGTCCTGAGTGCGGGAAATGTTTTACGCACAAGTCCAATCTTTCTGCACATCAGAGATTGCACACGGGGGAGAAGCCTTATTCCTGTCCTGAATGCGGAAAATGTTTTTCAAACAAGATCAATCTTTCCACACATCAGAGATTACACATGGGAGAGAAGCCGTATTCCTGTCCTGAGTGAGGGAATTGTTCCTCACTGAAGTCCTGTCTTCCTGTACATCAGGGATCCCACACAACCCTTGAGGTGTATTAGTGCCTTGAGTGCGGGAAATGTCTTCTATATTAATGTTGCTGGACATCACAGCTCTCGTGTGGGGAAGAAGCACACCCTGATATACACCTCAGATATACTCCATGGCTGATCTTCATCATGCAAGAAACAGTTCATAAGGAGATCAGAGTTGGCTGTTTGTTGGTTTACTAACTTTTGTGGTGTGGAGACTTAGAGGTTTATTTTTGCAAATAATAAATGAATGACTGTGCCAAACCTTCACTCATCCTGTAATGGCATTGATACAGAAAATCTATCAATCATATAAAATATACAACCAGTGGAAAAAGCTCAAAGACAAAATGGATTTTTTTCCTAGAGAAAGGAAACTTTGGATGAGCGGTCCCCACAGGCAGGAGGTGGGAAATGAGTCTGTAAACTCTCTTGTGTTCAGATCAGAGTCCCAGACAATGGAATCACACAGCCTCAACCAGTCCATATATGGTTATTATAAGGACCTATCACATGTTTACCTGGATTATAAAGGGAACACAACATCTGGACTAAATGGGATTGTTTTCATGTTTGCAAACCCCAATACTTACCTAGGACAACCCTTCCTAGATCCAGGCCATTCATTCTTGTTTGCAGCTCATAGATATTCATTGACTACCCTCATTGTTTTGAGGCTGAGAAGATCCCAAAGAAAATCAAACCCATGTTTATTCAGCTTTGAATCAAAGATAATAGAGGGACCAAATAGTTAATTACCGACCCAAATTAACTCAGTTACAAACTCAAGACAAAATTCAAGAATATATATATATACCGTATTTTTCGCACCATAAGACGCACCTGACCATAAGATGCACCTAGATTGTAGAGGAGGAAAACTAGAAAAAAAAATATTCTGAACCAATTGGTATACTAAAATATTTAGTAAAATATAACAGAATAACATTTGAACCATTGAAAGTGTAAATAGCAGTCAACAGTGACATTAAAGCGGAACTTCAGTCATGTTTTCAACTTTCCATCTATTAAATCTTCTGCCCCTTGTTGTTTTAACTTTGGACAGTAAAACATTTTTTTCTGCCAATAAATACCTCACACAGCCCACTTTCTGTTTCTTGTCTGGTCTTTAACCTAGGCTTATGACATCATGCACAGCTCTCTCTCTCACTTTCATGAGAGTTTGCCAGGAAGGGAGGCGGTATGAGTCATAAGAGGGCCAATGAGAGCTGCAGAGCTCGAGGTGTGCCTCTTTAAATCCAGGAAGTGAACAGGCAGGAGCTTCAGCTGCCCACAATTAAAATGAATGCAGCCAGACCTAGTGGAGGGAGATTTCTGCAGCATATTTGGTAAGTACAGAATCACAGATTGGTATACACCATAAAAAAATATGCAAAGTGTTTGGAGGGAAGCTTCAGAATGGCAAACATGTTTTTATTACAAATTACGGTACTATATGTGAGCAGATTGCACTTCCTCTTTAAGAACCATCTGTCATTAACAAATGAGGAGAGACTTTAAGGTTTGAGTATGGTAGTCTTTCTAGTTTTCTGGGAACCCCAAGAACTCTTCATCACTAGTGTCAGCATTTATGAAGCACAGTTGCTCACAATTAGAATTGAGCAGACACCTGGATCTTCGGGTTCACCGGGTTCGGCCGAACTAACTTAAAATCACATTAAAAAAATGGAGGAGAAAGTGGAGGATGTGGAGTAGGAGGTTGAGGAGGTGGTGACCATGGAGATGTAGGTGGAAGTGGCAGTGGAGGAGGAGGAGGTAGCCAACACTGTTATTTGTTTGTTTTTTTGTTTTTTTTCTAATTGGGGTAGCCCCCAAAATATTGAGGCATATTCAAAAAAACAAGTATACGAATGGCTGTGTGAGTCCGATCTAAATGTCTATTCTGCACAAGGTACAGACAAGTCTTGTGGGATCCATGCCTGGTTCATTTTAATAAACGTTAGTTTGTCCACGTTGTCCACACACGTTCCAACAATACAATGGCTGCAGGGCAGGCCAGCACCTCCAAGGCATAAAGGGCAAGCTCAGGCCATGTGCCCAATTTGGAGACCCAGAAGTTGCTGGCAGTGCCACAGCTGCGTTGGCGACCTCTTCCTCCTCCTCCTCCTCTGCCTTCGCCTTGTGTTTCCACTGAGCCCCCTGTGTCATTTGGGAATGCCCTCAGCAGCGCGTCTACCAGTGTGCACTTGTAGTGGCGCATCTTCCGATCACGCTCCAGTGAGGGAATTAAGGGAATTGTTGTCCTTGTAACGAGGATCCAGCAGGGTGGCCACCCAGTAATCAGCACAAGTTACAATGTGGGCAACTCTGCTGTCGTGCAGGCACTGCAGCATGTAGTTGGCCATGTTAAGGGAATTAAGGGAGTGACCTCGCACTAGCCTTCTACGCGGTGATGTTCACGTGTGACCATCTGCGCGACGACTCCCGTAAGGGTTTACTGTGTCCCCCGAGTCACCTTTGTGTTCCGCTTCCGTCTCCTCCTCCTCCTCCTTCTCCAGCGGTTGCGTCGACACCGTGACGGTCGTTGAAGACCCAGAGGTTTAACCCGTGTACCGGACTCGAACGGGAAATACGGAACCTCCACGACCGGACGGGACGTCGGTAACATAACAACCTTGCACACACCTGTTGCACCTGTTTGATTG
>BLSH010290261.1:50513-62480 GCA_018402905.1 Glandirana rugosa | reverse complement strand
ATTTATTTTCCCTATCCCCATTTATTTGTAGGGCACTTGCCCTAGTTTGAAGATGATTTTAGAACAGTTATATGGCTTCTACCGTTAATTAATACTTTTCAGACACAGTTTGAAGATGATCCACATTCACCTCCATTTTTGCTTTTTTTATGTTTTTATTTTTTTAAAAATATTTACAGTTATTTCCCTGTCCCCATTTTTTTGTAGGGCACTTGCCCTACCCTTACCCCCATTTTACTTCCTTTTGCAGCCCTCTAGGGCTTTCCAGGACTTTGTTACAGCCATTTTTGTGCATAAAAGTTCGGGTCCCCATTGATTTCAATGGGGTTCGTTGTCCGTGCGATCGTTCGGGTTCCGTCCGGACCCGGACCCGGACTTTGTCCCGAAGTTCGGACGGACCAGCAGAACCCGAACTTCCAGAGGTTCGCTCAACTCTACTCATGGTTAATGTTTGGCTGAAGCCAGAAACTACCCAAATGACCCTGATCAAAGGTTTACATACCCTGGTGATTTTGGCCTGACAATATGCACACAAGTTGACACAAAGGGATTTGAATGGCTATTAAAGGTAACCATCCTCACCTGTGATCTGTTTGCTTGTAATTAGTGTGTGTGTATAAAAGGTCAATGCGCTTCTGAACTTCTGACAGACCCTTGCATCTTTCATTCAGTGCTGCATTGACGTTTCTGGAGTCTGAGTCATGGGGAAAGCAAAATAATTGTCAAAGGATCTGTGGGAAAAGGTAGTTGAACTGTATAAAACAGGAAAGGGATATAAAAAGATATCCAAGGAATTGAGAATGCCAATCAGCAGTGTTCAAAATCAAGAAGTGGAAAATTAGAGGTTCTGTTGAAACCAAACCATGGTCAGGTAGACCAACTAATATTTCAGCCACAACTGCCAGGAAAATTGTTTGGGATGCAAAGAAAAACCCACAAATAACTTCAGGTGAAATACAGGACTCATGAAAAACATGAAAACATGGGGTGTGGCTGTTTCAAGATGCACAATAAGGAGGCACTTGAAGAAAGATGGGCTGCATGGTCGAGTCGCCAGAAGAAAGCCATTACTACACAAATGTCACAAAGTATCCCACTTACAATACACCAAACAGCACAGAGACAAGACTCAAACCTTCTGCCACAAAGTCATTTGGAATGATGAGACCAAAATTGAGCTTTCTGACCACAACCATAAACACTATATTTGGAGAGGAGTCAACCAGGCCTGTGAAACATGCAGGTGGATCGCTGATGTTTTGGGGATGTGTGAGCTACAAAGGCACAGAGAATTTGGTCACAATTGATGACAAGATGAATGCAGTATGCTATCAAAAAATACTGGAGGAATATTTGCATTCATCAGCCAGGAAGCTGCACATGGGACGTACTTGGACATTCCAACATGACAATGATCCAAAACACAAGGCCAAGTCGACCTATCATTGGCTACAGCAGAATAAAGTGAAGGTTCTGGAGTGTCCACCTCCGTCTCCTGACCTCAATATCATTGAGCCACTCTGGGGAGATCTCAAACATGCAGTTCATGCAAGACAGCCCAAGAATTTCCAGGAACTGGAGGCTTTTTGCCAAGAGGAATGGGCAGCTTTACCATCTGAGAAGATAAAGCGCCTCATCCACAAATACCACAAAAGACTTCAAGCTGTCATTGATATCTAAGGGAGCAATACACGGTATTAAGAACTGGGGTATGAAAACTTATGATCCGAGTCATTTGGGTCGTTTCTGTTGCCATTATGATGTAAAAAGAGTAAACACAGTTGATTGATAATAAATGGCTTCGGCCAAACACCAACCATGAGTGAAAGAAAAGTTTTTGGGTTATCATTCATATTCTCTGAAAAATGGCCAAGAAATCATAAATTCTGCCAGGGTATGTAAACTTATGAGCACAACTGTAGCACTGACCCCTAACTACCTTGTAGTTAATGCTGTGCAAACAGGCCTCCTCTAAGAACGAGTGCCCACCAAAGGGTGAAGTCCCTTCTTTATTCCACCTGGTATCTTGGTCATTGTTATGTGACCAGCGAGATGGTAAGAAGGTGAAGTTTGCTTTCCTTTCCTAGCAGGAGTTCTGTAAGGAGGTCTGAAGTAAGTGTGGTTGGGAGGACCATCATAGACCAAGAGCCCCCCTCCCTACCTTAGAGTTACCCTGAACCCTACAACCTCTTCCCTCAGATCCCTGCTGCCCACCAACACTCTCCAGGGACCAGAGTCCTTCAGCTACAATGCCACCTCAGAACTACTGAGCCACACAACCGCCAAAGGGGTCTCTAGAGTCCGCCATCTATCCATTATCTCTCCCAGCCCCTCAGCTCCTCTACTTATCTCAGTATTTTCTTCCCTCTGACCCCAATGATGGAAGATATTCTTCATGGCAGACTGGGGAATGTTTTCTTCCTCCTGACCAGCAATGTAAGGGGCTCTGTGCTCCATACTCCTGACCCCTGCACTCCATCATTGTGTTGGCTGCATAGTGTAATGATTGCCCATTGGCTGCCTGTGTAGTGTAATAATTGCCCTTTGTAGGCCATGTATCACACCTCCCAACTTTCTGAGATGGGAATGAGGGACACCTATTAGCAAAAGTATGTAGGCATAGGACACGCCCCTTGCCACGCCCCCTTAAAGGAGAATTATAGAAAAAAAATGATTAGTTACTCGCAAGTGATTTTTTTTACCACTACTATTATTTTATATTGTTTTTAACCACTTCAGCCCCGGAAGGATTTCACACTTTAGGACCAGAGCACTTTTTTGATTCAGCACTGCGTCGCTTTAACTGACAATTGCGCGGTCGTGCGGCGTTGTACCCAAACAAAATTTGTGTTCTTTTTCCCCCACAAATAGAGCTTTCTTTTGGTGGTATTTGATCCCCTCTGCGTCACTTCTGATCACCGCTATAAACCAAAAAAGAGCGACAATTTTGCAAAAAAATCAATATTTCTGACTTTTTGCTAAAATACAAATCCCAAAAAAATATATAAAAAAAATTTTTTCATCGGTTTTGGCCGATTTATATTCTTCCTCATATTTTTGGTTAAAAAAATCACAATCGGCGTTTATTGATTGATTTGCGCAAAAGTTGCCATGTTTACGGATGATGAGAATTCATTTCTGGGGTTTTTATTTATTATTTTTTTTTACTAGTAATAGCGGCGATCTGCGATTTTTAGCGGTACTGCGATATTGGGGTGGACATGTCGGAACATTTTGACACTTTTTGGGACCATTGGCATTTATACATCGATCAGTGCTATAAAAATGCACTGATTACTGTGTAAATGTCACTGGCAGTGAAGGGGTTAACCTGAAGGGGCGCTCTAAGGGTTAACTGTGTTCCCTCAGTGTGTTCTAACTGTATGGGGGCTGTGCTGACAGGGGGAGGGGAGTGATCACGGCTTCCATATACAGGAAGCCTGTGATCACAGCCCTTCCCCCTCTCTCAGAACGGAGATCCATTCTCTCACTGCGGGGGGGGGGGGGCATCGCGGGTAGCCAGCGGCGATCGAGTCCGCCCTACCCGCTCCCTGCCCCCCCCCGGACACAGTGACTGCGCCTCCGGCAGCGGGCACTCACAGTGAGAGATATCGCAGCCACTGTCATATGACGGCGTTTTGCGATAACGAGCCACCTTGTCGCCATCAGACTGCTGTTGGCGGTCGGCAAGTGGTTAAATGTACAAATGCAGCAATTTAGAAATAGAATGAAAGGTTTAGCACTGTAAAACACTTTTTGATAGATAAATAGTGCGTTGTATATATAGGTAAATGCATCAGAACAAAATGAGGGACAAATGAAGAGCAATGAGGGACAGAGGGACAATTTCCCAATCAGGGGCAGTTGGGAGCTATGCATGGATGGTCATTGTCTTGTCTATTTATTGTCAGTGATGTTTGTTTAGAGGAACAAATTACTAGAATTTATCTCCAAAATGAAGAGAATGTTTCGGCCCCATAAGTGGGGCTATATTCTGCCCCTGAAGGGGTTAATCTAGGTTCCGACACTATATATGTGTGTATCATCATCTGTGGAGATAAAAGACCTCACAGTGACTATGGAGGAAGAGGACGGACATGACGGGGGGGTTACTGGGTGTAAATAGAAAATAAGAACTGGGCGGCACAGTGGTGTAATGGATAGCATTTTCGCCTGGCAGCAAAGGGGTTGAATCCCATGATACCACCTGCCTGGAGTTTGCATGTTCTCCCTGTGCCTGCCTGGGTTTCCTCCGGGTACTCCGGTCTCCTCCCACACTCCAAAGGCAATGTTGGGAGGTTAATTGGCTCCTGTCTAAATTGTCCCTAGTATGTGTATGAATGTGAGTTAGGGACCTTAGATTGTAAGCTCCTTGAGGGTAGGGACTGATGTGAATGTACAATGTGTATGTAAAGTGCTGTGTAAATTGACGGCACTATATAAGTACCTGAAATAAATAAGTAAATAGATCTTATTACCTCCTCTGCTGCCACTTCCAGCAACGTCGTCTCTCTACTTCCTCCCAACTCACCTCTCACCTGGAACTTCCTGTTTGTATCAACATCACTTCCTGTCTTCCATAGAGACTTCCTGTCTAGGTAGAAGTGAGATCTCCATCTTGTGGAGCTCAGAGGAACTGCAGTCCCAAGAAATGTTTTGTAGCGTGAACACAGCTCTGTCATTGCCAAGTGTTCCTGGATGAGTGAGGACCAGAATGTGGGGAGCAGTGATCTCCTTTCTGACAGTGATAGTAGAACTTCAACATCATCAGAGAGGCAGCGGGAGCGTGTGATCAGGTAAGTACCCCCACTGACCACCAATGCTGGGCTGGGGTTATACTTTATTCTCACTGACACCAACAATGGGGCTTATATTATCTCACTGACACCAACAATGGGATTTATTTTATCTCACTGACACCAACAATAGGGCTTATTTTATCACAGGGACACCAATGATTGGACTTATGTTATTCCACTGACACCAACAATGGGAATTATTTTATCTCACTGACACCAATATTGGATGTCAAGGAAATCATGCCCATGGGGACTTGCTAACTGGAGTGAGATCCTTGATTGGTGGAGGAGGAATGAGGGGAGAGGTTTCTCTGGGAAGATAAAAGCAGCTATGATACAGTTCTCACAGCCTGCAATACTGCTGACCATCAAAGGAGGGAGACTCTCCCACATTTATCTGGCTGGACACACACAGGCAGATACAAATCTTTCATACAATCTAAGGAGTGTGGAGCAGACAAGTGATCCCCACACACTTCAGAGGATCCCCCAAGTGATCCTTCAATCTAGAATCCTGGTGTGATGACTTCTCCCCCCCCCCCCCCCACCCCCGCACACATGATTTAGGGCAGATTGGCTGTGTGATGTGAGTGGTGTGTCGGGCAGTGATACACACACATACAGATCCCTGTCTGCCAGATACAATCACTTCCACACACTGACAATAATTTGCATTAGGGAGGAGCTCCGTGTCTGAACAGAAGATTGGATGAACACTGGCTCCTGACACATTCCTTTGAACATCCAACGGGTACGGCATTTGGTGCAGACGAATGTGACGGCTTCTGGCTGTCACTGGTTTCTAGGGAAGCAATGGCTGCCTGCAACAGCTGCGTCCTTAGCAACCACCGACTTACCTTGCCCAGTCCCTTACATGGCCACATAGGCAAATGGTGGGGCATAGATTATGACATCATTGTCTGAATATGACCATATCTGGGCAATGATGTCACCACTATCCCCGCCCCTTCCTTTATATAGCTGATGACAGCTCAGGACGCTATCAGTCAGCGAGTCACACATCACATCACACACAAGATGTAGAACTAAGAGTCCCAGCATTCACGCACATACACAATTATCTCTCTAAAATAGCTTACATTTATCCCATTTGTACACAACACATGCATATCTTTCTATCACTTTCTTTTAACTCTCTTTAATTTCCCTGCTTAAATTGAGTTTTACATCCCTAAATTCTGCTTTCCTTATTTTGTTCTGATATCCCTTGTGCTGTAATCCCGTACTTCTCATTCTATAGCTTCTATGATCAGACAGGCAGCCATAGCGCTCATCCCATCTTCCCTCTGTGACAACATATAAAGTATTCTGTTTTGGCTCTCATTTCTCTGTTTTGACTTTACTAGTTGTAGTGCCTGACCCTAAATTCATCCCACAACTTAACATCACAATGTCCCTTTCTGTCTAGTGTTAAATATCTGTCGCCCTTCATCCAACCCACTCACATAGATAGCAGTTCCTCTAGCTGTTTAATCTGCATGATTCTTAGTCCTTTGGTAACTCAGTTACCTATTGTGGATCGCTGTCCACTCTAACCATTTATCTAGGGGCTCAGTATTGGTGGGAATCGCACCTTCGGTTCATATATTTTATAGCCCTCCTCTTGCGCTGGGTCATTTTTGAGGGTCTCTTACCCTTCATTCCCTTACTTAATGTAATGCCCATGACTGGCCAGGCTTCTCTCTTCTCTACTTGTGCCTATACCCTCTTGTCTCTAAACTACTTTATCTAGCAGATGTGTACTTCATATATAACCTGTGAACAGCACTATTCTTCCTTTACTTATATATAACACTTTGATGAACAGTATACAGTGACTACATAACATATAACCACCAATCAATAGAGTTTGTTTAAGGGGTGTAAAATAAGTACCCTTTGTCCCGAAAATGCCTTATCGATCGGGGAAGTCTGATAACTCAAATGTAAGCAACAGAGCTTACCTCAAGCTGATTATCAGAAATTCCCGGATCGTCTCAAGCTCCTCATTTCGGATTCTCAGGGTCACCTGTAAATCCCCTCCTAAGGCAAAGCTCGCCATCTGACCTGGAATTTTATAGATAGGCAACTCCCATCCTCATATTGATTAGTGGTTCCAAATTAATAATAATTACTTCAGAGACACAAAACATACACTCAGCATCTTTCCAACATCACTGTTCTGCTTTATTATGAAGCAATTGAAGGTTTTTATACACATGATTACATAGCTAACACATTAATATTACAATTGTACTTGTATGGTAACAAGGGGCGTAACATAGGCAGGCTACATCTAATCTGGACTCGAAAGAATACAAACATGTAATGAAAACATTATTAGTGCCGTGTGCACAATGAGTGCAGTGTGCAATACATACAAAATAGAATGCAATTATATATAGAACTTACACATTTCCATCACAGGGAGGAGCTCCATGTCTGAGCAGAAGATTGGATGAACACTGGCTCCTCCCACATTCTTCTGAACATCCAACATTTACGGCATTTGGTGCAGACGAATGTGATGGCTTCTGGCTGTTACTGGTTTCTAGGGAAGCAACGGCTGCCTGCAACAGCTGCGCCCTTAGCAACCGCCGACGTCACCCCGCATATTCACTTACATGGCCATGTAGGCAAATGGGTGGGGCATAGATCATGAAATCATTGTCTGAATATGGCCATTCCTGGGCTATGATGTCACCACTATCCCTGCCCCTTCCTTTATATAGCTGATGACAGCTCAGGACGCTATCAGTCAGCGAGTGTTACCGTCAGAAATCGCTCCTGTGTGATGGGTTATTTGGGGCTCTTGGTGAGTCAGTGGGCGGTTGGTATCAGGATTGACAATGGGTTTACAATGAGAGAAGTTTTGGGGGATTTTTTGTATAAATGACATTGAGGGTCTTTATTCCTTTATTTCTGGGAATGAATAGAGGTTCTATGTACCCAAAACTCATTTATGTGGGGGTGGTATCTAGACATTTCCAGATTCTGATAAGCCCCCCTCACTACAGACCCCCACTATCACTAAGCCAGGGTTGTAGGGATGAGGCCCTTGTATTCAAGTTCCTCCCGACAAGCCCCCCCGCCCCGCATTTTGAGGGCACATGACCTGGTGTGGTTCAGTAGAAGGGGTGGGGCCACACACTCACCCCTCCCCCTTTCCTGGTCAGCCAGGCTGCATGCTTAGATTAATGGTTTGGTATGGATATTTTGGAGGGAGGGGCACACACTTTTTGTGTGTGAGGGCCCCCTTAATATCCATCTTACACTCAGAGGGTCTGGTCTGTATTTGGAGGTCTCTATACATTTCTCATTCCTGCTGTAGGATGGGCTACAGAAAAAGTGACATTTACAAAGAAAAAATTAATCAGTTTAAATTGCCAGAAAATGACATTTCATTGCTGGCTTTTTTTTTATACATCACACAGACCCTCCAAAGGTCCCCCAATTACATAGAAGAACCTCGGGGGATCTGTGTGGTGCTCTGGCAATGATAAGTGTATGAGTGATCTCAGGTATTAGTATGAAGCCATGTCTGATGAAGGAAACTAGGGGTCTACTTATAGAAAATTCATGGTATGAATGTGACAATCACTCATCCAGCCGTTACATATTCTGGCCAAAATGTAACACAGTGATTTCCTGTTGTTATGCGTTTCGTCATCAAGACGTCATCGGAGGCGGCCTACACGCGTAAGGGGGAGCTAAGAGCGTCATACGTACTTCCGGCTTGTCCCTGGAATGCAAGGTTTCTGACTTCTCCGCTGTAAGTAACCAGATTCTTTTTGTATTTACTTGCCTGATACCCTACACTACGGAAACCTTAATTTCTTACATGGACACTTCAACCATGGTGGACTGAGACGTGGGTCAGCATCTGGAGACTACTAGAACTAGGATTGATTTCTTCACTAAAGTGCGGACGGATTACACCAACCCTAGGGGTGAGTGAGGTCTGTGTCACAAGCAGGGGTGTTCCTCTGTGTCACCACTTGCCCTTGATACGCACACCCTGACATCATTGTGTGTGGTTTTATATGAGCATTTTTTTAAGTCCTTCCTTCAACTTGCCACTAGGTGGCTCCATAATTGCTTATTACAGTTTTTTAAACTACATCACTTACTGAGTCATTTTCGTTGTGCCACTTTATTATTTATTTACTCGAGTCATTTCACTTATATCAAACACCCACTTCACTATTGTCTATTGCAATTATTATTTTTCACTTTTTACGGAGCACTTTAGGCACTTTGGCAGCGCCAAACCAACAATCTTTGCTGTTTTTCAAATACAAATAAATATTCCTGCTGCTCGCACCCCCCCCCCACTGAAGTGCTTCACGGACCGGCCCCCTGCACACCCGGAGGAGGCATCTGGGGTGGCGAGGAGAAGAGGAGGGTCCTGCCGCGGGGAGGAAGTCTAACTGGGGCTGGATGGAGCAGATGGAAGGAGGAGGTAGGAGAGAAGGTGTCCCGGCAGCCCTTCTCTGGGGCTGTCAATCAAGGTGGGGGGTTCCGGGCTCCAGCAGCAGGGAGAGAGAGCTACCATGTCAAAACCCCCTTCTGCAGGCAATGACCACCAGCATGAGAGAGAGCCAGCCCCCCAATCCCTGCTCCTCCAGCCTCCCTCAGCCACAGCCACTGGCCATTATATCCACTCCCCTCATCCTAGTTATCAGTGGCACAAACAGTAAGGACAGCTCTATCCTCTGCCAAGGTGCCCACCTGTGACTGACAGCGCCTGACCCCCTCCCTTCACCCTGCCCTTACCCCCACCTATGTAGGGCTCCACTGCAGGGGTCAGGAGGTCCCAGCCCAGTCCAGTGCTGATCTTCAGCCATGGTGGGCCTGCGCTGGCACTGCCTGCTGATTAGCTTCTCCACTGCTATCTCCCTCACTGACACCAGCACAGAGATACATAGAATTGACACCAGCACCAAGATACTGAGCACTGACACATGCACTGAGAAAGAGAGCACTGACACCAGCACCGAGATAGAGAGTACTGACACCAGCACTGAGATAGAGAGCTCTGACACCAGCACAGAGATACTGAGCACTGACACCAGCACTGAGATAGAGAGCACTGACTCCAGCACCGAGATAGAGAGCACTGACACCAGCACCGAGATAGCGAGCACTGACACCAGCACCGAGATAGAGAGCACTGACACCAGCACTGAGATAGAGAGCACTGACAGCAGCACCGAGATAGAGAGCACTGACACCAGCACTGAGATAGAGAGCACTGACACCAGCACTGAGATACAGAACACTGACACCAGCACAGAGATAGAGAGCACTGACACCAGCACAGAGATAGAGAGCACTGACACCAGCACCGAGATAGAGAGCACTGACACCAGCACCGAGATAGTGAGCACTGACACCAGCACCGAGATAGTGAGCACTGACACCAGCACCGAGATAGAGAGCACTGACACCAGCACCGAGATAGAGAGCACTGACACCAGCATTGAGATAGAGAGCACTGACACCAGCACTGAGATAGAGAACACTGACACCAGCACAGAGATAGAGAGCACTGACAACAGCACAGAGATAGAGAGCACTGACACCAACACCGAGATAGAGAGCACTGACACCAGCACCGAGATACAGAGCACTGACACCAGCACAGAGATACAGAGCACTGACACCAGCACTGAGATACAGAGCACTGACGCCAGCACAGAGATAAAGAGCACTGACACCAGCACTGAGATACAAAGCACTGACACCAGCACAGAGATACAGAGCACTGACATACAGAGCACTGACACCAGCACTGAGATACAGAGCACTGACACCAGCACCGAGATACAGAGCACTGACATACAGAGCACTGACATCAGCATTGGCATACAGAGCACTGACACCAGCACAGAGATACAGAGAACTGACACCAGCACAGAGATACAGAGAACTGACACCAGCACTGAGATGGAGATCACTGACACCAGTACTGCTGAGGCTTCATTGATGGACACCGATGAGGCTGCTGTCACGTACCTGGTGGTTGAGTCTGGCTTATGCGGGGGCAACCTCTCTTGCGGCCCTGGTTCAAGAACCCCTGGTAGTGTAGACAGGGAGCTCTGGAGCACAGGGGGGCATGAGGGCTGGACAATCTTCAGTTGGTAATCAGAAGTCCACAGAAGCTCGTGCAAGGCAGGAGAGTAGTAGTTCAGTCCGGGTCAACAACTGGCAGGCGGTGCAGTACAACGGGATCAGGCAAACGGATGGTCGGTTTCAGGCAGGGTCGGTAACGTGCTGGCAACAGAAGTACAGAGGGTGCAGACAAGTGGATGGTCGTAAACAAGCCGGGGTCAGATGCAGGCAGATATCAACAGGTCCAGAGGGCTAGCCGGGGTCACAGGAACAGGAAGTCACTCAGAAGTAGTCAAAGGTGCAAGAAACGCTGTAGAACAGACAGTACTTGCTACAGGAAATCCACTGTTTAAATAGGGCTGCCCAGCACCGCCTCCTCTGAAAGTGCGAGGGTGCGAGGAAACAACAACTTACTGCAAACACGTCCTCAGCACAATATTCTCCTAACATTGCCCCCCCCCCCAAGGGGCAGCCTCCGGATGCCCATCCGGGTGCTCTTGTCCGGGTTGTTTCTCGAAAAAATCCTGACCATCTCCTGGGCATGTAGATTGCTCTCCGGCTCCCATGAATTTTCCTCAAGGCCACAACCTTCCATTTCACCAGGAACTGCACTCCCCCAGCTCTTCTTCTGCAATCGAGGATGGATTCCACCTCGAACTCCTCCTCTCCATTAATTACCACCGGTTCGGGCAGAGCCGACCTTTGTCCTGGAAACAGGTCCTTGGTCACTGGCTTTAGAAGGTGAACATGGAACACCGGGTGGACCTTGAGCGAGGACGGCGGGTCGAGTTCGTAGGCCACCTTGTTAATTCTCCTTTTTACTGGGAAAGGTCCTATGAATTTCGGTCCCAGCTTTTTGGATGGACAAGAGAGTCGTAAGTTAGTGGTCGCAAACCAGACCCGATTGCCGGGCTGTAGGTCAAGCTCTCCGCGTCTCTTCCTATCATAGTGTTCCTTATTGCGCTCCTGGGTCTGCGCAAGGGTCTCAAGGTCCTGTTTCCAGCCGAGACGGGCTTGGCCACCATTAATTACCTCTCCTCCTCAAGCTCCACCT
>BLSH010290152.1:905473-915488 GCA_018402905.1 Glandirana rugosa | reverse complement strand
GTATAGCTGTGTGGGTTAGCGTCGTGTCATCGGACGTCATCGGAGGCGTAAGCCGGAGCCTACACAGGCATATGGTGTAATTGTTGTTTTGTTATAATATTGACTATTAGAGTTGGGCGAATGGTTCAACCCAAGCATGAGTTTGGGCTGAACATTGGCTGAACATTGGCTATTCACCCTGTTTGGGGCACACCCGAATTGGCAGGGTGTTCGCCCCACCATTCTGTGCCCTGATAGGGCAAAGCCCAATCCCCTACCCATTCACCAAAAAAAGTGTCATAAAAGTAATAAAAACACAGAGACAGTTTTTGTCAATTTGTTTATTAAAAAAAATTAAAAATGTAAAAAAAAAACAGTGTCCCCTGATGTAAATTCATCATCAATCATGCTGCCTGCCGCACCTGCAACAGAAAAAAAAGCTCTCGCCATCCATGAAGGCCGTCCACCTACTGCCTCCCCTGCCACCTGACAGTTTTTATATAGGTAAGGATAAAAAAATATATATGCAGCGCTCCGAAACATTTTACCGCCCATCCATTGACGTCACTTCTGCACCGGCGTCCATCCGGTTCCAGCTTGTATGCCGTCTTGCATTCCACCCTAGTCATGGGCAGTGCTTGCAGCAGTTCCTGCCCGAGCACACGTTCCACAGAGCGTCCGACCAGTATCTTCCCTCAGCAATTACCACAGACATTGGCACCACCAGCATGAGCTACGGACTCTCCTCCCAGCCTCTACTGGACCTTCATTAGACTACTGGCCAGCCAGACTGGGTTTCATGATGTGCCTGTGTTCTCCCTTGATCTTGTGAATGCAACCTTTTACTTGGTGTTTAATATCCATAATCAATAGAATGCGACACCTTCTCCCTTTTATCTCCTTGCATATTTCAATGTTTGATTGTTTTTTGTTTGTTTGTTGGTGTTGTTGTACGTTTTGTTTTGGTGTTTTTTTTATTGTTTGTTTTTAATGGCATTGCCCCTTTGGGATCCCTGTGGCTGCTGGCGTCTCCTGTTTGCCTACCTACTGAACTGGGTCAATCCACACACATACCATGTGGTTCTTGCCTCTTTTACACAGATCACTGATGATTTATGACTTTGGTGTAATGTAAGCAATGTAATGTAGCATGTCATTTTTACATTGCCCTCGGGCAGGTGTGGAGTCTTGACATCACTTTGCTTATTTTGTTTTGTTCTACTAAAGCCCCTGAAAACCGTGCAACCAATTTATAGTTTCTTTTATATTATTTTTATATATATATAATTTTAGTAAGACCTGTAGATACATGTGATTAGGGAGGACGATGGAGAAAACTCTAATGTTTCCTTAGAGATTGTTTCTCATTGTTCCTCATTGAAAAGCTGTATCAACTACCTTATAGGGCTCAATTGATTCTGGGTTGTTAATGGGTACAAAATTACAACCCATGATAAGGGTTATGCACACCATTGTTATAAACTTGTTTAGAGATGCATTATGGCTCAAATCAGATGGTGTGATGGACATGTGTTTAGCATTTTATGAGTAAGAATATATATTCTATGTATATCTGTGTGGTTTATTTGGTACTCCATTAATCCCCCACCACCCACGCATCAACCAATTGATAGTTTCATTTTTGTTTCAAGTCTTTGCATGGGGCTAGGTACAGAAGCAATCTCTGTGCACATTTATGTGTACCAAAATGATATATAAATGATGCATTTATTTAAATATAGATATATGGGACTGTCCTGGCACCAGATGCAAATTCACAATATCAACTTTACTTAAATACAACACACACAGCATACATCTTAATGATCCTGTGTTCTCTCTATGGGGTTAATTTACTAAAACTGGACAGTGCAAAACCTGTTGCAAATCTGCATAGAAATCAACCAGCTTCCATTTTTTTGTCAATGTTTAATTGAACAAGTTGAAGTGAAAAGTCGGCTATCATGCAGAGCTGCACCAGATTTTGCACTCTCATTTTTTAGTAAATCAACCACTATACGTTTTGTCAAATCCATCCACTTCCTTGTCTCTAATCCTATTTTTGCCAACATACATGGTGCAAGCGCTTCACAATTTGCCTGCCGCCCGATGATCACTACATGTCTGGTAAACTTTGCAAAGTTTCAAAGCAAAACATCGCAATCACAGCTTGTAAACACCCCGCCCGCTGCCTATTGCAGCTCGGGGGGGGGGGGGGGGGGGGTTGGTAGGTAGGTGGAGAAAGCATGGCTCAACCACTTTTTTTTCCCACCCTCCTAACTGCATGTCTAAATGACGCTTTAGACTGTCAACAGACGTAGTTATTAAACTAACTGAGTTAAGCAGGAGGTTTTGGAATAGGATAATAAAGCAGCACAAAGATTTGTCATTTTTTTGTGTTCAACCAGTGGGTTGAATGCAAAAAAATTACTTGATTCCCGCATCCACACACTCAATGTGGATGAAGAAATCCTCCCCACTGGGCTATTGTATTCTGACACTGAATAGTGTTTCCAGCTATAGTCTGTGGCATTAAGAAAATACAACAAGCGGGTTGTATAGAAGTCGATCGGTAGCCATCACCCAGGATCTCAACCTGTTTGTTTATAAACAAAAGCAGGCCATTGGGAAGTGATGGATTCCTGACTGGCTGCTGCTTGTAAACAAACCCGATAGGGATCCGTCATTTAGCAACAATAATACTACTGGTAGTGCTAGGCTTTGGCTTGCTGCCCCCCTTGCAAGGTACCCTCCCAAATTTAAAGGCATGTTGCCTGGTCTGGTTCAGGTGGGGAGCAAAAATCCACTGCCCCCCTTTTTGGCCAGTCAGACTGCTTGCCTGGGTAAGGGTCTTTTATGAATTTTCAGAGAAGCCCCATGCCTTTTCTGTATCAATAGTGTACTGAGTATTTAAGGGAAAAAAAATTCTTATAGATTTAAAAAATATATTATCAAGGCATGTAGCCTAGGTGACTAGGAGAAGAACTGTGAGTGTCCGCCCCCCTCCCTCTCGGAGCACAACATGCCACATGCCTTCTATATTCAGGAGAACCTTGCAAGTGGGGAAACAGCAAGGCCTTGCTCTTTCCATGGCACCTTGTCCCCAATGTTGAGGGGGAAAATGGCCCCATTCTCACATCCTGCTCCCAAAAGGGGGTCTGGGAGGTAACTTATTGAAATCTGGAAGCCCCTTGTTACCCATTCACAAAAAAAGTGAAAAAGTATAAAAGAAAAACACCACACCATGAATAAGAATCCTTTATTCAAATAAAAAAAAAATGATAGATAACAATGTCCCCAAATGTAATTCAATATCAATTGAGCATCAACATAATGACCCACTGCATCTGACAATGTTGTCCTGTCACTTCTCCTGTTGCAAATGACAGATCCCTGGCCAGCTCCTGTTAGTAAACACATGAGTTGGGGTTTCTGGGTGACATCACTGACCAATTATGGTCATAACCATAAGCAAATATTGTCTAAATACAATAGTCAAATGTGTTTCTTACTGGAATATCGATGTTATTTTAGAACCTTTCCTTTTGTGCAGGAGCTTCTTGAAGTTTACACAAAAAAGTGAAAAAACACCAGAGAGAACAACACCCAAAAGGAGATTAAAAGCCATAAAAATTGGCTAAGACCAGCTTAGCCTTCCTAGCGGTATTCCCGAGTGTGGCTCGGGGTGGATTTTCAGTACCAAGAGCGGTAACCCCGAGCCACACTCGGGCTTGCATCGCTGGATCCAGGCAGCGCTACTCACCTTGTCCCCTGGATCCAGTGATGTCCTCCCGTGGAGTCAGCGTGTCTGCTGGCTGTGTCCGCCGCTCCGATGCCTCTGTGTGCCTCGGGCTCCGTTCCCTGCGAGCGCCGCGTCGCATGGGGGCGGAGACCGGCGGGAAATTCAAAAAGTGAAACACACACTATACATACAGTACACTGTAATCTTATAGATTACATTACTGTATGAAAACATTTCACATCCCCTTTGTCCCTAGTGGTTTGCCCAGAGCCCTGCATGCACTTTTATATAATAAATGTCATTCTTTCTGCCTGGAAACATGAGAATGTCCATAGCAACCAAAAAGTGTCCCTTTGCGTCAAAAGTGTTTTTTGATCAGCTAGAAAACAGCGATAGTAAATAAGAATCATTTGCAGAATTGAGTGATACTGATTTTTGGGGAAATTTATCATCAGAAACTGAAAGTGACGACAGCGACAATTCTGCAACTGAGCAAATTTCTGCGTTTTTGGTTTGATTACATTATTGAATAAATGCAAAATAATTGTACCGCTTTCAGCACCAAAAATCAGACATAATCATACTGCCAGGGATACTAACCATTGCAGGCCTATAGTACATATCGCCATATCTCCATGCAGAAAACCATTACCGCTTTCAGCAATAAATTCCAGACTCAGTCATACCGCCAGGGAGGTTAGAGTAGATGTAACGCCTAGCTGAGTGACATTTGGTTAGGTGGAGCACTGTGCATCATAAACAATTGCCATTTTCTTTTTCCAGAAAATACTTGTTTTAATTTTTTTGTTGTCCTGTGATGCGTCTCTTTCCTGTTGATCTCTTGCATTCTCTTTGCAACATGAATTTACCAGTTGATGGCTGAATGGCATTTCTAGGGGTTGGTTTGCTGATGGCGATAACGGTGAAACATGCTTGTGCAATGAGCATTGACATGGCTACTTGTACTCTCTATTGCCCAATGTTACTGGGTGACAATGCTGGAGCACATTTACAGTGCCTTGAAAAAGTATTCATACCCCTTGAAATTGTCCACATTTTGTCATGTTACAACCAAAAACGTAAATGTATTTTATTGGGATTTGATGTCATAGACAAACACAAAGTGGCACATAATTATGAAGTGGAAAGAAAATGATAAAAGATTTTCAACATTTTTTACAAATAAATATCTGAAAAGTATGGCATGCATTTGTATTCAGCCCACCTGACTCAATACTTTGTGGAACCACCTTTAACTTCAATTACAGCTGCAAGTCTTTTTGGGGATGTCTCTATCAGCTTTGCACATCTAAAGAGTAAAATTTTTGCACATTCTTCTTCCCAAAAAAGCTCAAGCTCTGTCAGATTGGATGGAAAGCGTCTGTGAACAGCAATTTTCAAGTCTTGCCATAGATTCTATATTGGATTTAGGTCTGGACTTTTACTGGGCCATTCTAACCCATATTTACAGTAAGCTTTGATGTAAACCATTCCACTGTAGCTCTAGCTGTATGTTTAGGGTCGTTGTCCTGCTGGACTGAACCTCCACCCCAGTCTCAAGTCTTTTGCAGACAGTTTTCTTCTAAGACTGCCCTGTATTTGGCTTCATCCATCTTCCCATCAACTCTGACCAACTTCCCTGTCCCTGCTGAAGAAAAGTATCCCCACAACATGATGCTGCCACCACCATGTTTCAGGGTGGGGATGGTGTGTTCAGGGTGATGTGCAGTGTTAGTTTTCTGCCTCACATAGCGTTTTTCTTTAGGCCAGAAAGTTCAATTTGGTCTCATCTGACCAGAGCACCTTCTTCCACATGTTTGCTGTGTCCCCCACATGGCTTCCCACAAACCGCAAAGTGGACCTCTTATGGCTTTCTTTCAACAATGGCTTTCTTCTTACCACTTTTTTTTTTTTCTTACCACTTTTCCATAAAGGCCAGATTTGTGGAGTACTTGACTAATAATTGTAGTGTGGACAGGTTCCCCTACCTGAGCTGTGGATCTCTGCAGCTCCTTCAGAGTTACCATGAACCTCTTGGCTGCTTCTCTGATTAATGCTCTCCTGGCTCAGCCTGTCAGTTTACATGCAAGAAAGGAAGGGTGACCCCTGGACGTTGTACATCTATGGTGCCCTACTGCAATGAATGGAGTGGCAATCTCAGCCTGGACTTGGCCAGGCCACACTACCAACACATTTTACTCCCCACCCCCGGAGCTTAGTTATGGGGAATGTCAGTTTAGGTGGACGGCTATGTCTTAGTAGGATTTCAGTTTTGCCATACTCTTTCCATTTTCAGATGATGGATTGAACAGCGCTCCGTAAGATATTTAAAGCTTGGGATATTTTTTTATCACCTAACCCTGATTTAAACTTCTCCAAAACGTTATCCCTGAGCTGTCTTGTGTGTTCCTTGGCCTTCATGATGCTGTTTGTTCGCTAATGTTCTCTAACAAACCTCTGAGGGCTTCACAGAACAGCTATATTTATACTGAGATTAAATTACACACAGGTGGACTCTATTTACTAATTAGGTGGTTTCTGAAGGCAATGGGTTCCACTAGATTTTAGTTAGGGTTATCAGAGTAAAGGGGGCTGAACACAAATGCACGCCACACTTTTCAGATATTTATTTGTAAAAAAAAATTGAAAACCATTTATCAGTTTTTTTCCACTTCACAATTATATACAACTTTGTATTGGTCCATCATATAAGATCCCAATAACATACATTTACGGTTTTGGTTGTAACATGACAAAATGTGGAAAATGTCAAGGGGTATGAACACTTTTTCATGGCACTGTAAATGTTTATTTGCTACATATTTTACAATTCCAACATTTCTCTTCAACATGCAACTTACAAGGGTGTAATCCATGTTAACAAGGTCAGGTTTGTGTGTATGCATCCATAAAGTCTTATTATATTTGTTTTGTTAATGTCCTTCATATTCACAGATGGTTTTGAGGACCACTTTATATCACACATATTATTTTGAAATTTGAATATATGGTATACTAGGAAACATATATTGTAGCTCAAGCTTTAAAAGCACTGGAAAATGTAATACATGAACAATAGAGTTATCTAGCTGAAAATGTTAGATTCATAAAGGTGGAGATGGTTAGCTTTCTATTCTACAAGTTTCCTGGTGTATAATTATGCTGAAGATAAGAAAAGGGCAGCAAAATAAAAAATGTGAGTTGGTTTCTAGACTAAGAAGGGATAATGATGGACTGTACTCTCTACCCCTGAAGACTTCATTTATGGGAATATGGTACGTTGCTATAGAGATACATGGTCAATCCTCACTTCCCAATTTGTGACTTTAAATACAATAAAAGATTTATTCTTAAGACATCTAGGAGATGCACAAGAAAAAGAGTCAGTCACAAATCTATAAAAAAAAATGGTTAATTTTAGTAACCATGGTGATATTTCTGTATGTCTCTTTTCAAGTGATCATCATAACTGGGTTTTACCTGAGAAAAAAGTCATTCTGGGAGCATTTTGTGTGATTTATAGCACCAGATAATTTAATTTTGTCCAGATAAATGGTAAATGTATCCTATAGATGTCAAAATAAAGCTATAATAGGAGGTATATTAAGAGTAGGATGCATAAATCAATGAAAATAATTTCTGGTGAGCTCACTGTCACCAGTAACCTTTTTTGTGAGATAGAGGACAAAGCCTAATTCCTGTCAACTTCTACACTACAATGTCTGAATGAGTCATTTGACTCCACATCGCTAGGGATTGTACAGATGTTAAGTAGCATTTAAAACAATATCTGTAGGGCAGAGGATATGGCAGCCGTGAAACTGAACTAACTCTGTGCAATCATTATAGAGGAAGAACATTGTGCTATGCAATAAATATTTCACATTTTGCTTTCTATTTATATCAACCAGATGTAATTTTCCTTACCTTGCTAATGTTACCACTTACCATGGAGTTAATGACAGAAAAAAATAATTATTTTGCTGGCTGGAAAAGACACATATACATCTTTTAAACCTGTTTTTATTGCTTTCAAATGATCTACTTGAGTAAATGAAAGGAACTGTAATAGCAAAATATGCAAATGTGCTAAAAGTTTGCTGTTTATTATCAGCACCATTGTGTATTTTTCTTAAAGGTGTCCCTAAAATCAGCATTTAAACTTTTCTACATTGGAACTGTAGTGAAGGACCCATTTACTCAATATGCTCAGTTGCAAGCACAGGCCCCTTTAACTCAATTTCCCACAATTTCCTGTATTCCTGGACACACCCAGGGAAGAAAAGTTCCTAAGAGGTAGATGGAAATGTATCTGCAGCCAGGCGAGTGTCCCTCCACTGTCAAAACTGGCGTGCAGGCAGCTGGGTAGGAGCCAAATAGCATGCAGCTTCTCCAGAAGACCCAGCATCTCCCCAAATGCAATCAAAGCATTCTAGATACAGTGAGGTGGCTCTTTGTCCTCAGACCTTGGATCCCTTCAGCTGTTTGCGTTTGGTGCCAAAGCTACCTAATCAGCTGCAGCTGGGGAATTTCCCCACCACCAAATGACCACATTTGGAACATTTGGACAATAAGTTAAAGGAGTTGTAAAGGCAGAAGGTTTTTCATCTTAATGCATTCTATGCATTAAGATAAAAAACCTTTGTGTGTAGCAGCCCCCCCAGCACCCCCTAATTACTTACCTGAGCCCCATCTCTCTCCAGCAATGTCCACGAATGTCTAAGCCATCTGGGACACTCCTCCTGATTGGCTGAGACACAGCAGTGGCACCAGTGGCTCCCACGGTTATCAATCAAAGTCAGTCAGCCAATCAGGGGAGGGAGGGAGGGGCCAGGAGCAGCAAAGAGGGACACTAGAAGGGGAGGATCCGGGCTGCTCTGTGCAAAACCAACTGGTTTATTAAAAAAAAAAACAAGACTTTACAATCACTTTAAAAAAGTAAATTAAAAAATTATTTAGATAATGAATAATATTTCATGTATCAACCATATACAGTTACCAGAATATGAGACTTTTTGCTACAATGGTCCTTTCAGCAACTCTACCAGCCCTGAAACACAATATTTGCAAAGAGTAGGACAATACGAAGACATGCATATTACCCAGGGCCCCTGTTCTTGTTAGAAATATGAGGAGCAAAACAAAATACTGTATATATATATATATATATCTCACAAAAGTGAGTACACCCCTCAAATTTTTGTAAATATTTTATTATATCTTTTCATGTGACAACACTAAAGAAATGACACTTTGCTACAATGTAAAGTAGTGAGTGTACAGCTTGTATAACAGTGTAAATTTGCTTTCCCCTCAAAATTACTCAACAAACAGCCATTAATGTCTAAACCGCTGGCAACAAAAGTGAGTACACCCTTAAGTGAAAATGTCCAAAGTGGGCCCAAAGTGTCAATATTTTGTGCGGGGACCATTATTTTCCAGAGCTGCCTTAACACTCTTGGGCATGGAGTTTACCCGAGCTTCACAGGTTGCCACTGGAGTCCTCTTCTACTCCTCCATCATGACATCACGGAGCTGGTGGATGTTAGAGACCTTGCGCTCCTCCACCTTCTGTTTGAAGATGCCCCACAGATGCTCAATAGGGTTTAGGTCTGGAGACATGCTTAGCCAGTCCATCACCTTCACCTTCAGCTTCTTTAGCAAGGCACTGGTCATCTTGGAGGTGTGTTTGGGGTCATTATCATGTTGGAATACTGCCCTGCGGCCAAGTCTCTGAAGGGAGGGGATCATGCTCTGCTTCACTATGTCACAGTACATGTTGGCGTTCATGGTGGTCTCAGTGAACTGTAGCCCCCCCCAATGCCAGCAGCACTCATGCAGCCCCAGACCATGAGACTCCCACCACCATGCTTGACTGTAGGCAAGGCACACTTGTCTTTGTTCTCCTCACCTGGTTGCCTCCACACATGCTTGATGCCATCTGAACCAAATAACGTTATCATGGCCTCATCAGACCACAGGACATGGCTCCAGTAATCCATGTCCTTAGTCTGCTTGTCTTCAGCAAACTGTTTGTGGGCTTTCTTGTGCATCATCTTTGGAAGAGGCTTCCTTCTGGGATGACAGCCATGCAAGGAAGCCAAATTGGGACCAATTTGATGCAGTGTGCAGCGTATAGTCTGAACACTGGCAGGCTGACCCCCCCACACCCGTCTCCAACTTCCCCACACCCCCCCAGTCGGACGGTCACAAGTCTGATATGCGACGTGTGACGTAGTTTAACCAGGGTTAAACCGAAGGAACGTACCGACAGTAGGGTCTTCCTTCGGAGAA
>BLSH010290152.1:887703-900043 GCA_018402905.1 Glandirana rugosa | reverse complement strand
GCGATCTGCGATTTTTAGCGGTAATGCGATATTGGGGGGGACATGTCGGAACATTTTGACACTTTTTTGGGACCAATGACATTTATTCAGCGATCAGAAATTTAAATGTCCACTGATTACTGTATACATGTCATTGGCAGTGAAGGGGTTAACCAGCAGGGGGCAGTGAAGGGGTTAAATATGTTCCCTGGGTGTGTTCTAACTGTGGGGGGGCAGGGCTGGTCGGGACATAACAGATCTAACTGATCCCAGTGACAGGGATCAGTAGATCTGCTATGTCCCCTGTCAAAGAACGGGGAACCGCCGTGTTTACAACGGCGGTTCCCCGTTCTGAGGCTCCTGAAAGTGATCGCGGGTCTCGGGCGGACATCGAGTCCGCCCGACCCGCGGGCACGCTCGCGCAGCGTGCGGCGCGCGCGCGCGCCGCCGCTGCCTCCAGGGGGCGCGCGGGAGCATGCGCAGTGGGAGGACGTCCATGGACGTCCTCCCGGCATTTCAGGTCCGCGCTGGAGCCGTATTTCAGCAATAGCGCGGACCTGGAGGGGTTAATAGATATCCATTGTTACCCGCAGTATCCATCTATCTGCCCAAATGACAGGTTATTCTGGTCAGGCCAAGCTTCAAAATGTCTTGATATGTCAAGACATGCCTTCCCACTGCTGTCCCCATACATTTCTATTGGCCAATCACTTTTATTGGCTGCTTTATATGAAAATGGAAAGCGTTAGAGGTTGACTGAATAGTGCTGTTTTGGCCATTCACAAATTCACAAACGCGTGTTTATTTTATATATATTTTCTTTTTTAGGTACTCTGTACATAAAAAAATCACAAAGATTGCCACATGTGTTATTGTTCCTGTCTAACTTTAGACAGACAAGAATGGTCAGGTTTCTGCTGAACCAGCAGAAAATTGAACTTTTTAAGGCAATGTTACAGTAATAATTGCACACCATTGCAATATTTATTTGTAAATTTAACATTTGTAGGAGAAAATTCTAATGGGATAAAAATGTGTAAAAATAATGCTTATATATTAGCTTTAAATGAATTTAACAATCATTTATTCTTGTATTTCTTCTATTTTATGGTTTTGAACATTGAGCTTCTTTCATTTGAGCTGTGGGCTAGAACCATTTGTGTGCACAGGAGAAATTAAAGGGTCTCAGATGCCCTTTATAGAAACTGACTGCATACAAACTGTCAAGTGATACATAAAATTGGATAGTGACAGATACCCAGATAAACAAAGTGATTATTTTTGAAAAGACAGCACATTTTTGACAGGGATCTACACTACATTTATACCAGCATTCAGTAAATGCAAGTGCTAACAATGTGCTTTAATAATAAAATAGAGCATATTTAATTCTGATCAGGGTGCCGTCACTGTTTGTTAAAGCCTTTAGAGCTGAAAATGACAGGTTGTTCTGCAACATGGACTTCTGAATAATACAAAATATTCATTAAAAAAATGGATCGCCCAGCATAAGTGCTCACAAAGATAGCGAGGTGAGACTTGGCATACTGGGGATCACTTAGACATAAGTACAGTGCATTTTATGTATCTTCACGGTTCAATTTACTTCATGTAAATCAAATGAGTATAATCACAATACAACAAAACTGTGACAGCATTTTGAAACATGCCACAGCCTATACTCCCCGCCTAAGGCAGAATGGCTTTCCTCAAGTTGAAGCAAATATAGCTGATACAGTACTGTTGCAATAAAGATGAAAATACTTATCATTCAAGCTATGTATACATTTCCCATTGTAAATAAAGGGTTTCAGCTACAGAGCCAACAGATATTCATTTTAAACATTGTTGGGTAGCACCACACATGGCCAAAACCAAAGCTGTTATTTTTTCCCAGATGCCAGTTTCTCCTAATCATGTTCCTTCTTGTCCTGTGAAAGAATCTGCTGGTTGCAATCAGAGACTCAAACTGATCAAGGTCTAATATACTTCCTTAGCAATCAGTCAGACTTGCCTGTTAACTGTCCTGTATTTCATGGGAAACATGAAAAGAAAAACCTGACTGCTTGCTTTGAACAACAATACAAATGTATTTATTTGTTACTCACGTATAGTTCTCTTAGTTCTGAGAAGTTTCTGCCAATCAGATTAAACTCGGACTAGTGCTTTATAAAGATGTGTGCTTATTCTACAGGGGAATGCAGAGAAACTATGCTAAAGTGAATAAACTCTCTGACTTTTGTGGAGTTGTGTTTGCTAGATAACTTTAGTAACTAGAATATTTAGGCTCTTTACCAGTAGTTGCTCTATAATATACACTATCCTATGGAAGTATTTGGTTTAAGCTTGCAAGAATGTTGATATAGTGCTTTTCATATAATATCGCACACTTTTATATAAAATGGTTGTTGTGGTAGGACATGCGACTTCTTTATGAACCGTATAGTGATTTTATCCTTAAAGTGGTTCTAAAGGCAGAATGTTTTTTATCTTAATGCATTCTGTGTGCAGCAGCCCCCCTCAGTCCCCCTAACACTTACCTGAGCACCATCCCGATCCAGCAATGTTGCACGAGAGACTCAATTTTCGTGACTCTCCCTCCTGATTGGCTGAGACACACAGCTGGCGCCATTGTCTCTCGCTGCTGTCAAACTCAGTGAGCCAATGAGGAGAGAGAGGGGACGGGGTGGGGCCGAGCCAAGGGTATGTGTCTCAATGGACAGAGCAGCGGTTCAGATCGGGTGCACCCATAGCAAGCTGATTGCTGTGGGGGCACTCGGCAGGAGGGAGGGGCCAGGACTGCTGGCAAGGGACCCAAGAAGAGGAGGATCTGAGCAGCCATGTGCAAAACCACTGCACAGAGCTGGTAACTATAGCATGTTGGTTATTTTAAAACAAGAAAAACCAAGACTTTAATATCACTTTAACCAGAAATTAATTTTCGCTGTAAGAAACAGTGAGCAAGCAGGGTTTTATTGGTCTCTTCTGCAATAAAATGCCTCTACCTGCCTGCTCACTGTCTTCTCCGGCACTGTAAACTCAACTGTACATGAGCAGCTCAGCTCACAGTGCTGGGCCAGTTTTTGAGTGCCGGGTTGACTAGCTCCTGTTCATGCAGGCAGGCAGGGATTACTGCCAGGCAATAAAAAGGCCAGTAGACCGTTGAATAGGTAAATATTTAGCCTTTAATTTAGCTTTAAAGTGGTATTAAACCCTAAAACAAAAAAATGTAATATATTGTAGCTTAGCAGTCCCTAAAGCAGAACTATGGTATGTGAAATACCAAACTACTACCCTACTACAAAAACACAAAAATAATAAAAAACAAGTGTGTGATTGTTGCCTATAATAACCTAAATAGTATCCTAAATACTACAGTGAATCAAGTTGGTGAAGCGCAAACCAATCCATAAATCAATACATGCTTATAATATATATAGTGCCACCAAGTGACTATAGTGCAAAGTGCAACTGTTTGCAAATAAAAATAAATTAATAAAATACGTATACATATATCATAATACAGTAAAAATCTGTACAAAGGTCTCATCAACAATACTGCAAAAAAATTAATAAATAATGAGTTAGTGAAAAAACACAGCCTTGTTTAAGGTGCTGGTATTTGGAAATCCTAGGACACCGTGTCTTCAGCAAACTGTTTGCTGGCTTTCTTGTGCATTGTCTTTAGAAGAGGCTTTTTTTCTGGAATGACAGCCATGCAGACTAATTTGATGCAGTGTGCGGTGTATGGTCTGAGCACTGACAGGCTCACCCCCCACCTCTTCAACCTCTGGATATGACGCTGGCAGCACTCATACGTCTATTCCCAAAGACAACCTCTGGATATGACGCTGAGCATGTGCACTCAATTTCTTTGATCGACCTTGGTGAGGCCTATTCTGAGTGGAACCTGTCCTGTTAAACCGCTGTATTGTCTTGGCTACCATGCTGGAACTCAGTTTCAGGGTCTTGGCAGTCCTCTTATAGCCTAGGCCGTATGTAGAGCAACAATTCTTGTTTTCAGATCCTCGGAGAGTTCTTTGCCATGAGGTACCATGTTGAACTTCCAGTGACCAGAATGAGAGAGTGAGAGCGATAACACCAAATTTAACACACCTGCTCCACATTCACACCTGAGACCTTGTAACACTAACGAGTCACATGACACTTTTGTTGCCAGTGGTCTAGACATTAATAGCTGTGTGTTGAGTATTTTTGAGTGGGCAGTAAATTTACACTGTTATACAAGCTGTACATTCACGACTTTACATTGTAGCAAAGTGTCATTTCTTCAGTGTTGCCACATGAAAAGATATAATAAAATATTTACAAAAATATGAGGGTGTACTCACTTTTGTGAGATACTGTGTATATATGTATATATATATATATATATATATACACACAGTATATTTATTTGTTTTGGGGAGGGGAGTTAAAAACGCTCTATGCAAACATATTTATTTCTTAGAACTATGACACACCTCTGCTCCTGGAAAATGGTAAAAAAAGGTAAATTCTTGGTCTCCAGTTGCTTCCTTGCGTTTACTGCGGCAGGGCGAAACAACGTACCAGTACGTTGTCTCTTCTTCCAGGTCTGAGGCACGTGCATGCACCACCGGCGACCCACTCCTGCTGTGATTGGACACAGCGGGAGCCAATCAGTGGGTCTGGCAGACGAGATGTCCGCCGGGACCCGCCAATCGCTAAGAGAGGCAGAACGGCAGTCTGCCTATGTAAACAAGGCAAACCACCATTCTGTCAGAGAGGAAAATGGAGATCTTGTGTTTCTGCTAAGCAGAAACACGGATCTCCTTTTTCCTCCAGTTAAACCATCCCCCACACAGTTAGAAGTCACTCCCTAGGAGCACACTTAACCCTTTGATCGCCCCAGATGTTAACCCCTTCCCTGCCAGTGTCATTTATACAGTAAGAGTGCATTTTTTAGCACTGATCACTGTAATAGTGTCACTGGTCCCCAAAAAAGTGTCACCTAGTGTCCGATTTGTCCGCCGCAATGTCGCAGTCCCGCTAAATATCACTGATCACTGCAATTACTAGTAAAAATAAAAATAAAAATGCCATAAAAATATTCCATAGTTTGTAGACACGATTACTTTTGCACAAACCAATCAATATACGCTTTTTGGTTGTTTTTTTTTTACCAAAACATGTAGCAGAATACATATTGGCCTAAATTGATGAAGAAATTTGATTTGTTTTACATTTTTTATTAGATATGTTTTATAGCAGAAAGTAAAAAATATTGTTTTTTGTTTTTCTTGTTCAAAATTGTCGGTCTTTTTTTGTTTATAGTGCAAAAAATAAAAACTGCAGAGGTGATCAAATACCACAAAAAGAAAGCTATATTTGTGGGAAAAAAAGATACATTTTGTTTACGTACAGCATCGCATGAATGTGCAATTGTCAATTAAAGCAATGCAGTGCTGTATCCCAAAAAATTGTCTGGTCAATGATCATGAAGGGGCTGCAACCTTCCGGGGCTGACGTGGATAGACAAGTAGCAGTACATGTAACATAATAGCCCATAATTAAATTAGTTTGATGATACTGCAGATGCTTAATAATTTTATTTTTGTAGAGAATTAATGTTTTTTATCACCCAATAAAATGTAGTTGCTCTAAACCTTACATTTAATGCTTAAATGGTAAAAAATATCTGCTATGCTTGTATCATTCTGCAACAGCAGACGTGGCCTCAGACATGTTTAATACAATGAAGACTGCAATTATATCAAAGCTTTTGATAGAGTTGTAAAATTTTGATGAGTTTCCTTGCATATTGTCACCTTCTGTCATCACCAAGCAATATTCTGTCTGGCAAATATCCGAGTCCTCAGGGACAAGTATGTACTTTTAGTTTCAGCTATGTGTAACATATCAGCTTTAAAATTTTACACACATTCAGAGTTGTTGTTCTGTGTCAAAATCTTAACTAGTGTTGCTCTAATATATCAGTGTTTGGTTCAATGGCAGTTTAGCTGAACAGATAAAAACAATCGTCCAAAACCTGAGCTTGAATCCAAATACACTTGAAGTCAATGGTGACAAAATTCAGGTAGACTGAGGGATGTAAATAATTTGTTTACCTGTGAGCAGAGTTAAGAAGGAAAAGGCAGCATATGCCTTGGATGTGAACAAATAAGGGGGCATAATCAAAACTGGATGTTGCTTCACAGTGTAGGGCTTGTAGTGTGCCACCTCTCCACTTTTGCTTTGGTATGGTTTACACAAAATAGGTTCTAGGGGTAACATGAAACGTTTTAGTAGTAAAATAAACCCCATTGTCGGTGTCATTGGAAACAAAATTAACTCCCAGCATTGGTGTCAGTGCCAACAATGACAACTCCTAGCATTTGTCAGGGCCAGCAATAACCCCCATTAAGTGTCAGGGACAACAATAACCCTCAGTAAGTGTCAGGGCCAACAAGCAAGCAACAGTGCCTCCTCATAAATCCCCCCTTCCTCCTCCCCATCCTAACATTACTTCAGCCCAGTGGCATCACTAGGGGGTGGCTTCTGGGGCTATAGCCCCAAATCTGAGGCCCATATCCCCGAGTCTCTTACCAGGTGCAATGGTCAGGCTCGGACTGGGATCCTGGGAAATTTGCCTGCCCTGGGGCCGCTTTGAGGGCAGCAGCGCCCATAATAGATATGGCTGTGGGCCAGGGCCGACATGTCAACTGCGCATGCACCACCGCTCGGGAAAGCCTGTAGATGCTCGGCCCTTTTTATGGAGACGGATGCATGTGCAGTAACATTATGGTGCCGGGTGACGCCATTTTTAAATGTAAAGGAGCAGTGTGACCTCTGTGAGGTCTCGGCGGTGGCGCGCGCCTCTCATAACGGCCCCTCTACAGCCTCTGACTACCTCCTGTTATTGCTCTCCTGCACTATGTCTGCAGCCTGTGACCATCTCCTGGGGACAGAGTGCTGGTGCTAGTCCGCACATTCGAAAGTAAATTCCTAGCGAAGTGGCAGGGTCCCTTTGAAATTAGGGAAAGAGTAGGGGAAGTAAACTACAATGTTTATCAGCCAGGGAAAAGGAAACTAGAGCAAATATACCATGTTAATCTCTCGAAACCATGGAAGGACAGGGAGACTTTATTGGCAGTGACAACTCCTCAAAAGTACATGGTCCCCATGACGCCTGATGCTCCCATAACTGAATCCTTGTCTGTGGCTCAACAAAATGAATTTAAAGAGTTTGTAAATAAAAATAGAGATTCTTTCTCTCCCCCTACACAGACTGACCACAGTCATACAGCATGACATAATCAGGGAACCAGATGTCCGCGTAAATGTAAAGCCCTACAGAATACCTGAGGCTAGGCGGGAGGCCGTTGCGAATGAAATAAAAACCATATTAGAGTTGGATGAGATAGAGGAGTCCCATAGTAGCTGGTCGAGTCCAATAGTGTTGGTCGCAAAGCCAGATGGTACCATCAGGTTCTCTAATGATTTCAGAAAGTTGAATAGCATATCCAAGTTTGATGTGTACCCAATGGCTCGGGTCGACGAGCTTGTGGACAGATTGGGAAGGGCCAGGTACATAACGACCTGACTAAAGGCTATTGGCAGATACCCCTGACAGAATCGGCAAAGGAGAAGACTGCTTTCTCT
This sequence comes from Glandirana rugosa, assembly GCA_018402905.1. Taxonomy (NCBI): domain Eukaryota; kingdom Metazoa; phylum Chordata; class Amphibia; order Anura; family Ranidae; genus Glandirana; species Glandirana rugosa. The sequence continues at coordinate 892,420 of BLSH010290152.1, read as the reverse complement.
ACTCCTATAAACGGATGCCTTTTGGACAATGTTATCATTCATCATTCCCCGTATGCAGGCAGTAGTGGATTCCCTTGGGAAAGCGGGACTCACTGCCAACCCCAAAAAATGTGCTATAGGCTTGGCGGAGGCCAAATACCTTGGCTACATTATTGATCGAGGACTGGTTATGCCGCAGCCCAAAAAAGTTGAAGCGGTTCAAAAGTAGTTGAATAAAAAGCAAGTTCGGGCATTCCTGGGGATTACAGGGTACTATAGGCTTTTTATACCCAGTTTTGCTTCCTTCGCCGCCCCTCTGATGGATCTCACAAGAGGAAGAGGGTTGGTCATGGTTAAGTGGAACCCTGAGGCAGAGAAGGCTTTTCAGTTGTTGAAGCAAGCCCTTTATGTACAGCCGGTGCTCATGACCCCAGATTTCACAAATGAGTTTGTCGTACAGACAGACGCCTCTGATGTGGGACTAGGAGCGGTGCTGTCCCAAATCAGAGATGGTGAGGAGCACCCGATCGTCTACATGAGTAGAAAGCTGAACAGACAGAAATTATGCCAATGTTGAGAAGAAGGAGTGCTTGGCTATCAAATGGGCCTTGGAGGTCCTGAAATATTACCTGCTGGGGAGACCATTTAAACTAGTCACTGATCATGCCCCGTTGAAATAGATGTGTGATAACAAGGAAAAAATCAGTCGGGTGACATGCTGTTTCCATGCTCTTCAGGTAGTCAAGTTCACAGTAGAGCACAGAGCTGGGGAGCTCCAGAATAACACAGATGTCCTGTCCCATGTCCACTGTCTAGTTGGGACAGCTACAGGGGCTTGAGCAGAGGGGGGGGGGGGGTTATGTGGCAAGATAATCGATGGAAGGTATGTGTCACCTCGCATGCGTTTGTTCACAATGAACTATGGTGGAATCTGGTCCGGGCTTTGCCAGCCACTTTGGTAGGGCTGATCCCCGGCCGGATTTTGTGGTCCACTGGTGGCCACTAACAGGTGGTATAAATTACCAGGAAGTGAGCAAAGAGTTGCTCTGACCTGAGACTCAGAAGCCATTCAGCCTGAAAGAGCTGACACTTTGAGAGTGTACTGGACTAAGACAAAAGGTTTGCATTATCTATGTTTTGTGGGTGTCTGGAAGAAACCCTACATTGCTCAGACAGGAATGTTGAAATGTTTAGTTGGAGCCTGGATTGCAAGGATTTGTTTTATGTTTTGTTTATTTTGCATGCAACCTTTTTACAATAAGCCAGATTTTTAAGAACATGCCGTGTGAATTATCTTTATCTCAGGGAAGGTGATCCCCACAAGAGCTAATTGCTCACAATATGTATATATATATATTTGTGACATGTCCACCAGGTGGAACACAACATTGGCAATGCTGCAGCAGCTGTGCCCACAGCAGAGGGTCGTCAATGAGTACCTGTGTGAGTATGGCACCAGGACAGGCTCAGGGGAGCTTGGCTTCTTTTCGCCACACCAGTGGCTACTGATCAAGGATGCATGCACTGTCCTGTCACCATTTGAGGAGGCCACAAGGATGGTGAGCAGTGACAATGCATGCATCAATGACACTGTCCCTCTAGTCTTCCTGCTGGAGCACACGCTTCATGGAATCCTGTACAGGGCACTTGAGGAAGAGTAGCGGGAGGAAGAAGAGGACTTCCTTTCCTCTCAAGGCCCCTTTTTATGCAGATAGCATTCCTGCGGGGCCCCCAAACACACAGTAAGAAGAGGAGGAGGAATGTGTCATCATTGATGTAGAGGATAACATACATCAGTCTTCAAGAGATGGTTTTCAGTCCCCAGAAACCCAAGGAATTGTGCGTGGCTGGGAGGAGGTAGTTCTTGACAATGTCTTCCTCATTGACTCAGAGGACTCATGCCTCTGTAAAATTACGCTGCATGGGCTCCCTGATTCTGCAAAGCCTGCGAAAGGACCCTAGGATTTGTGGTATCAAGGAGAGTGATCATTACTGGCTGGCAACCCTTCTTGATCCACATTACGAGAGTTAAGTTGCAGAACTCATCCTGCCTTCACAGAGGGAGCAGAGGATGAAACATCTTCAGTTTGCCTGGAAGAAAAGTTTGTGTAACGCCTTTCCAGACCCTGGAAGATTACCATTTCCTGGTGCTGGACAACGTGTTTCTGAGGCTTCGTTGAGTCAGAGGAAGAGCAGTGGAGAAGGTCTTCCACTCTTCCATGACGATATCATGGAGCTGGTGGATGTTAAAGACCTTGCACTCCTCCACCTTCTGTTTAAGGATGCCCCAAATATGCCCAGTAGGGTTTAGATCTGGAGACATGCTTGGCCAGTCCATCACCTTTACCCTCAGCTTCTTTAGCAAGTCAGTGGTCATCTTGGAAGTGTGTTTTGGGTCGTTATGTTGGAATACTGCCCTGCAGCCCAGTCTCCGAAGGGAGGGGATCATGCTTTACTTCAGTATGTCATAGCACATGTTGGCATTCATGGTTCCCTCAATGAACTGTAGCTCCCCAGTGCCAGCAGTACTCATGCCGCCCCAGACCATGACACTCCCATCATCATGCTTGACTGTAGGCAAGACACACTTGTCTTTGTACTCCTCACCTGGTTGCCGCCACACACGCTTGACACCATCTGAACCAAATAAGTTTGTCTTGGTCTCATCAGACCACAGGATATGGTTCCAGTAATCCATGTCCTTAGTCTGCCTGTCTTCAGTAAACTGTTTGCAGGCTCTCTTTTGCATCATCTAGAAGAGGCTTCCTTCTGGAATGAGCGCCATGCAGACCAATTTGACGCAGTGTGGTGTATGGTTTGAGCACTCACAGGCTGACCCCCCCTATCCCTTCAACCTCTGCAGCATTGCTGGCGGCACTCATACGTCTATTTCCAAAAGACAACCTCTGGATATGATGCTGAGCACATGCACTCAACTTCTTTGGTTGACCATGGCAAAGCCTGTTCTGAGTGGAGCCTGTCCTGTTAAACTGCTGTATGGTCTTGGCCACCGTGCTGCAGCTCAGTTTCAGGGTCTTGGCAATCTTCTTGTAGCCTAGGCCATCATTATGTAGAGCAATAATTATTTTTTTCAGATTTTCAGAGAGTTCTTTGCCATGAGGTGCCATGATGAACTTCCAGCGACCAGTATGAGAGAGTGAGAGCGATAAAGCTAAACTTAATACACCTGCTCCCAATTCACACCTGAGACCTTGTAACACTAACAAGTCACATGACACCGGAAAGGGAAATGGCTAATTTGGCCCAATTTAGGCATTTTCATTTAGGGGTGTACTGACTTTTGTTGCCAGTGGTTTAGACATTAATGGCTGTGTGTTGAGTTATTTTGAGGGGACAGCAAATTTACACTGTTATACAAGCTGTGCTCTCACTACTTTACATTTTAGCAAAGTGTAATTTCTTCAGTGTTGTCACATGAAAAGATATAATAAAATATTTAAAAAAATGCTAGGGGTGTACTCACTTTTGTGAGATACTGTAGGGGCAAGAGCAGACTTAGAGACCTTTCCAACTGAGCATCCACTGTGTTACTGGGTCTTGAGGATGGACCACTGGCTGGAACTTGCGCAATATGAAATCGAGCTACTGGTCTTTCCGGCATCCAGCATGCTTTCTGAATGGACATTCAGTGCTGCTGGAGGGTTTGTAACAGATGAAAAAGTGCACCTGCCCACAGACTCCATTGATAGGCTCAAATTTATAAAAATGAATCAGTCCTGGATCAGCAGCTATTAAGCCCCTGATGCTGATGTAACTGATTGAATTTGCTAGGGATCTGGGATCCCTTGAAGACTGCCTATGCTGCCTAAGTGCCTATCTTATTCCTGAATCTTGATGATGCTAGCTTCCAACAATATTTTTGGTTTATGGCACCACCAACACCCAAGGCCCATTTTTCTGCACCTGTTTGACTGGGCATGTAATTACAATTTTTTAAATAATTTTTAACAGCAGGGCCCATTCCTGCGCCCCAGAAGAGTAACTATGAGGGGTTACAGTTTTCAGGCACCACCAACACCCAAGGCCCACTTTTTCTGCACCTGTTTGACTGGGGCATGTAATTACCATTTTGTTTCAAAGATTTTATTAAATTCTAGAACAGGAAATACATCGAGTCATGAGATGAACTCCAACTAATGAAAAACCATTGTGAGTAGTGTTGAGCGAACCCGGACTGTAACGTTTGGGTCCGTACTGAACTTTTGGGTGTCCGGGACCCGGACCCGAACACGGACATTTTGGGTTCGGGTTCTGGGTTCTGGTAGTTGATCACCCATGTTGAATAGCTGCAGGGCAGCCAATCAACAAACGTTTCACTGGTTTGCCCTTAGAAGCCATCACAGCCATGCCTACTAATGGCATGGCTCCCGTTTGGTCACTTTGCAAACAACTAACCGACGGGACGTCGATAAGTTGTACCCACTAGTTGATGGTCTTGGGTCTTGGGCTTGGGTTTTACAGGCACAAGCCCAGGCCCAGGGCCTGTGGGTTTTCAAGTCATGCCTGGGTTTGCAATGTCAGGCCCAAGCGAGTTGTGATGAGTGTTACCAAAAAGTAATCAACCTCAAGTAGAGTACTGAGCTACATAAAGGACAAGATCTTAAATTATTTTAGAAACTTTGTTTTACCATTAATGTACGGGGTCAGTTTGTCCACGTCTTTTTCACCCGGAACCCACAACCACCACGGACTTTTGACATTGGGGAGTATCAATGAG
>BLSH010290152.1:872651-884300 GCA_018402905.1 Glandirana rugosa | reverse complement strand
ATGTGGCACAGGAGGATGAGGAGGAGGAGGAGGAAGAGGGGTCATTTCCACGGTTATCAGGCCAGTCATTCGCAAGTGGCTCGGAGGGTGGGTTCCTACACCAGCATAGGCCAGGTCCAAAATATTCAAGCCAGGGCACAGTTCTGGAGGACGAGGAAGATGAGGAGGAGGAGGAATTGCAGCAGGGTGGCACCCAACGCAGCTCGTGGGCATCACTGGAGCGTGCCTGGGGGGATACAGAGGACACAGATGATATACCTCCCACAGAGGACAGCTTGTCTTTGCCTCTGGGCAGCCTGGCACACATGGCCGACTACATGCTGCAGTGCCTGCGCAACGACAGCCGAATTGCCCACATTGTAACTTCTTCTGATTACTGGGTGGCCACCCTATTGGATCCCCGTTACAAGGACAATGTGCCGTCCTTAATTCCCTCACTGGAGCGTGAGAGGAAGATGCGCGACTACAAGCGCACACTGGTAGAGGCGCTGCTGAGGGCATTCCCAAATGACACCGGGGGCTCAGCGGAAGCACAAGGTGAAGGCAGAGGAGGAGGAGGAAGAGGCCACCAACACAGCTGTGCCACCGCCAGCACCTCAGAAGGCAGGGTTAGCATGGCCGAAATGTGGCAAAGCTTTGTCAGCAGCCCGCCACAACAAACAGCACCACCAGCCATTAGACAACGTCTTAGCAGGAGGCAGCATTTCAGCAACATGGTGCAAGAGTATGTGTGCACACGCCTACACGTACTGACTGATGGGTCTGCCCCATTCAACTTCTGGGTCTCCAAATTGGCCACATGGCCTGAGCTTGCCGTTTATGCCTTGGAGGTGCTGGCCTGCCCTGCAGCCAGTGTATTGTCGGAGCGTGTGTTTAGCACAGACAAGCGGAGCCGTTTGTCCACAGCCAATGTGGACAAGCTAACCTTTATTAAAATGAATCAGGCATGGATCCCACAAGACTTATCTGTACCTTGTGCAGAATAAACATTTAGACTGGACCCACACAGCCATTCATATACTTGTTTTTTTGAATAGGCCTCAATATTTTGGGTGCTACCCCAATTATAAACAAACAAAAAAAAAATACCATGTTGGCTACCTCCTTCTCCTCCTCGACCACCGCCACTTCCACCTACACTGCCTTGGTCATGGCCTAGTCAACCTCTAGGCTCCTATTCCACATCCACCCCCCCTTCCCATTTTTTTATTTGATTTTCATTTATTTTCCCTATCCCCATTTTTTTGTAGGGCACTTGCCCTACTCTTACCCCCATTTTACTTCCTTTTGCAGCCCTCTAGCACTTGCCAGGACATTGTTACAGCCATTTTTGTGTCTAAAAGTCCGTGTCCCCATTGACTTCAATGGGGTCCGGTGTCCGGGATAACGTTCGGGCAACGTTTGGTGCCGAACCCGGACTTTTTCCCAAAGTTCGTCCGGACCCTCCAAACCCGAACGTCCAGGTGTTCGCTCAACTCTAATTGTGAGTATAGGAAATACAACATGTCGAACACATATAAGACATACAACCAGGGTTTAAAACATACATTTCAGACATGTCTTCCTATATGAATGCTAGTGTTGCGGGTTTAGTGGGGGAAGCTCTCCTGGCACCCCTAGTGGGAGCATTCTGTGCCAGGTAGCCATTCCCATGAACCCAGTAAGGAGCGAAAGGTTTCAAGGAGGATAAGTATGCATTAGCACCTTATCATAGGGCATAATGAGAGGTGCAGAATGTCATACTCTTATTTGAATGTCAAATCTGTAGGAACACTTGGTTCTGTAAATTGAACTACATTAAATGAGGGAAGGGAAAGAGGAAAGGGTAAGAATTAGTCAAGAAAGGTTAAATTAAGAAGAGGGAGAGCCAATCAACAGGAAGGGAAATATGAATTAAATGGGATCACATAAATATCATGCCTGAGCTTCAGGTATGAAAGAAATGCCTACGTACAGGGCCCATGGTTCCCAGATGGATTCAAATTTTGAGACTGTGTCCGTTAAAATACTAGCCATTTTCTCCTGGGACATAATCCATGAGATCTTAAGCTTAGCTGCTATGTAGGAAACCTTGGGTTATTTCCATGCCTTAGCTATGATCAGCTTGGCGCCTAGAAGCATAAAATGGATCATTTTGCGGAAACTATGGAAGGTCCGAGTTCAGGAGAGTGATGGCTGGGGTTCTTGGGAGCTGATGATTTGTCACTTTTTGGATCAAGGTGAACATTTTGTTACAGAACGTCCTGATTCTAGGGCATTCCCACCAAATGTGGGCCATTGAACCTACAAGTTGGCAGTCTTGAAAGCACTGAGGGTTTGCTGTAGGATAAATGTTAGCCAACTTTGAGGGGGTAAGGTACCATCTGGGGATTACTTTAAGGCTAGCTTCAATGAAAGATGTTCTTAATGCCTTTGTAGGACCTAGAGAGGGAAGTCTGCCACTTCCCTAAATCCCACTGAATTTGGGGGTCGTTTTCCCAAGCTAGCATATAGGTTGATTTTCATGATGGGTGAGCAAGCGACTGGTAATTAATGGAGATTCCACCCCTCTGATCCATGGCTTGTCCACACCATTTTTCATAAGGTGTGATTTTGGGAGGAGGTGGTTCGCTTTTCCAAATCTTATGGAGAAAGTATTGGATTTGTTGGAATCTGAATTGCTCCGAGGTCAAAAGTTCAAGTTTATGGACACAGTAGTTCAGGGAGATTGGTCCCGAGATAGTGAAAAAATGGCCAATTCGATACAACCCCTTATCCAACCACCATTTAAAGGATTTAATGTCTAGTCCAGGGAGGAAGTCTGGATTGTGAAAAATATGTGCAAGGGGCCGGCACTCCGAGGTCAGTGAGGTCTCAGATCTCCTTTTGTCAAGGATTGTGATAGGATGGACGATAGTATTGGCGGACGATCACTGGAGGGGTCCCAAAGTGGAATGTCTAAGGTTTAGGCGGGTACTGCCTGTCTCTCTATTTGGACCCAGTCTATTAAGCTAGAGTAGAATATGGATAATTGAGCTATTCTCACTGCTTGAAAGTACCACAAAAGGCAGGGCATGCCCAGCCCTCTCCTTGTCCTAGGTTAGAAGAGTGTTTTTTGGGACAGCCTGTGGCCTTAACCTCCCCAAATGAATTTGTTGACTTTGCTTTGGAAAGATTTTAAATGGTCCTTCCTTATGTTGATTGGGAGGGATCTGAAAAGGTAAAGTAGTCTAGGGAGAAGTGTCATTTTAATGGAATGAATTCTAGCTAGCCAAGAGAGCTCCCCTTTGGCCCAGTTTTTCAAGTCAGATTCTAGTTTCTGGTACATGGGTGGGAAGTTCGACAAGCACAAGTGTTCTATTCTGGCCGTGAGAGTGATCCCTAAATACTTAATAGAGGTGTCACTCCATTCGTACTCAAATTAACTTTTCAATGATGTTTACATCTCTGGTTTCAGGCAAATATTTAGTGTTTGAGATTTAGAGTAATTTACCCTGAGGCCAGAGATAGTTGAGAAATCGTTTAATAGTTTGCAGAGGTTGGGAAGAGTTGTGGATGTATCAGCTTATAAAGGATGCTAAGCGATTGGCAAGAATTTTGGCTAGTATCTTTAGGTCATTGAAAATAAGGGAGATGGGTCTATAATTCACGATCTCTTCTTGTTTTTTTTCAGGTTTGGATACAACCGTTATGTATGCAGTATTGAGTTGAGGGTCTAGGTGGGAGCCTTGTGTTTTGGCGTTGAAAAATGTCGCCATATAGGGGGCGAGAGTACCAGTGTGTTTGGTAGGTCAGGTAGGTATGGGGTTGTCTTTCAGAAAGTTAAAAATTGCTGGACCCTTGCCTATGGAGGTTGCGCTGTAGAGCTTAGTATAGAAGTCATTAAAGGCATCAAGTATTTTGTTTCGATCTGGGAGTAGAATTTGGCCCCACTCCAACTAATGTGTTTCTCCGCTTTCGCCGTGGGAGCTAGATTGAGCTCTAGCCTGGCTGCGTCTAACTGTTCTATTGAGATCTTTGTTGTATTTTTGGAGATTTGGTCTTTAGGGTTGTGAAGGCCTTTTATAATTTGAACATGTACATCTTTCTCTCTCTTAATTTTAGATGCCATTTGGATTATTTTGGTCTTATGGTCGCCTTGTGGGCTGCCCATAAGGGTTTTGGGGAGATACCATAGAGGTCATTCAATTGAAAATATTCCTTTAAGGAATACTTTATTTCCTTAGTTCTAATGGGTTCGCTGAGAATTGACTCATTTAATCGCCAGTGAGAAAGTGGTTGTCTTGTGGGAGTGTTGTGTAGGGAGAGTGTTACCATTGAGTGATCTGACCAATCGGTTGTCTTTGATGGTAGATTTGTAGGTGGATGGAATGAGATTTGGGGATACTAAGATGTGGTTAATCCTGGCATAGCCATCTTGCTAAACCCAGTTGCCATGATGGTACACTCAGCCATGACACAGGAAGACTCCCAGTGACAACTTCCTCTGGCGGCCATCTTTGTACACCCAGTCATGATACAGGAAGACTCCCAGTGACAACGTCCTCTGGCGGCCATCTTATCAATGCATCCATATCAATGTATCTGGTAATAGATCAAACAACTGGAGCGTACTACAGGACGCAGCCCACCTCACTGATGATCAATACCGATGAAGCAGATTCAGAGGCTGGTCATGACCTACCCCTACTCCCTGATGCCAGAACAGCTCAGGCAGCACGGGAGAGTCTCAACTCCACGGCTGCCACCTTAGGTCGAGCATTGGACCACATCGTACTGAATATTGATAATCCCAATCGGGCTGATGCCCCTATTACAGTATCCGGGGGAATTTCAGACATATCCACCAGGGCGAACACAATCCATCTTCATGGCCGAAGTGTCCGTAGTGAGCCAACTGGAAAGCTCCTGGCCCCTCACTTCCAGAATTCTGATGAATCATTCCACAGGTCACCAGCCTTATCGGCAAGCTGGGAAACAACCATACTGGCTTCCCATTCCGAGCCTCCACCACCTCCACCTGCGCAGCTGGCGTCAGCCCTGAGACCGCTACCCCTTCAGTTGCAATACCAAACACCTGGGGCAGCCACATTCCCGATGTATACTCCTCCGTCATCTCATGGGTTCACGGCAGATGTGTCTGGAATGCTCACAGGTGACTCACGTGATACTGTACAGTACGAGTCATCTAATTTTGTTCCTCCCCCACAACCATCACAACTACCACCCCCACAACCATCACAACCACCACCACCACAATCGTCACAACCCCCCCACATGCAGGGAGTCCCTGGGTGGTCCCTTAATAACCAGGGACAAGGGCCTCAGCCTGGAAATAATCAGGGGCCTTTACCACATGTACCTGGGGGAATGCCTAAGGCCCAAGAAGCACCTCTGATGTATGTGACATTTACCCCTGGGCAGGCCTCATCTCTTGTGACCAGTCTACCAGATCCTGAAAAGCAGCCCATGCCCTTTTATAGGAGGATTGCACAGATCCAAAAGGCATATTCTTGTGCCTGGCGGGACCTAGTAAGCCTGTGTGAGATTAAGGCAGGTGATGCCTATTGGCCAGTGATGGAAAGATGTTTCAATTTTGCTAGAATTGATGCTGATACCACTTATGACTCAGGGTGTGAATTTGTGGTCCAGTTGCAGCAGTGGGCGCGAGATCGCCTAGCAGACCAAGCAACCAACATACAAGACATTACACAAGACAAGACTGAGTCAGTTGAGAAATTTCACACTAGAATATCACAGGTGTTTACAGATTTAGGATTCAGTATGCAAAATAAGGCACACACCCAAATGCTATCCTCCGCATTTGTTGCAGGCCTCAGGGAACCTATCCGGAAAGGCCTGCTTCCATACCGCCCAGAGTATAGAGTGCTACCTCTTGACACTCTACTGTTGGTAGCAAAGGGCATAGAATCTTCACAGGGAAGTAAAAAGATGATCCCTCTCATGATGGCCTCTGACACGCCATACCTGCCACAAAATCCACGTGTCTGTTACAATTGCGGTAGGCCCAGTCACTTCAGAAGGGAGTGCCGAAGTCCTCGGAGGTCCGCCTACAGACAGCCTGGCCACGGGAACAACCCACAAGGAGGTGCTCAACACCACGGACGAGACAACCAGGAAAACCCCCTGTGCCCAACACTTGGTTTCCTCCTCCTCCTCCCCCCAATCAAATGGATTCCCTCCACTAGGATTTCGGCAAGCCTGTGTCATACACGCCAACTATGACTGCATCATCTAAAGATGCTGGAGGACCCCTTGCAAAAATAACACTTCCCATCGAGGGCCATCCCACCACTTTTCTTTGTGACACAGGTGCTGCCAGAAGCGTGGTCAGAGCTGAAGAACTACTGATACCTCTTTCCTATGCAAGTTGGCAATTTCCCTGACTTACTAGCAAGATTTGTTGTCTCCTCTAGGTGTCCTCTAAATTTGTTAGGGGCAGATGTCTTGTCCAGGCTCCAGGCTTCTATTTCTTTCCAGCCTGATGGTGGTATCAAAGTGACTTCACCGCTGACCACTGAAGACGCTTCAGCACTGTGTTCCATTCCACTCCTGCTTTCCCTGGATGTGGAGGACGAGACTGGAATCCCACAAGAGGTTTTAGACCAAATACCCTCATGTTTGTGGTCTACGGGGCCGGAGGACGTAGGTCATCTGAAAGTTCCACCTATTTGTGGAAATGAAGCCAGGAGCCCTTTATCCAAGGAAGCCCCAGTACCCCCTTAAGCCTTCCCAATCAGCTGCAATTGCCCTCCAGATAGAGGCCGTCCCGAAAAATTGGGCTCTCGTATATTGCACAAGCCCTTGCAATACTCCTCTCTTTCCAGTGAAGAAGAAGACCCTGAAGGGAGAACCTGTGAAATATCGAATGGTACAAGACCTCTGAGCAGTAAACAAAGCCACTATACTAGAAACACCCATTGTACCTCATCCGCACACTTTACTGGCTGGAATACCGCCCACAGCAAAATATTTCATGGTAGTGGACCTGGCGAATGCCTTCTTTAGTGTCTCCCTTGTTGTCAGTTCCTCTTTGCTTTTACCCACGAGGGCCAGGGCTACACCTGGACCGTAATGCCCCAGGGAGCACAAAACTCCCCATCCCAATTTGCCAAGGCGATGACATTAGTCCTGTACACATGGATCAAGCTCCATCCAGAGGTTGTGCTCCTGCAGTACGTGGATGATCTCTTACTCTGTGCGGACACCCAGGAAGAGGCATCAACTCGTTCCAAGAGCCTCCTTTGCCACTTGGCCGAACAAGGCTGCAAGACCTCAAAGCAGAAGGTCCAGTGGTGCAAAGAGACAGTGGTTTTCCTTGGTCACTGTATCTTGCAAGGCACGTGACATCTTACCCAAGAACGGGTTGCTGAAATCAAGGCCATCCCAGTGCCAGTGGGTCAGAGATCCCTTCATGCCTTCTTGGGACTAATCTCCTACTGCTGTTCCTGGATTCCAGAGGCATCCCTACTGATGCGACCCCTGTACGATGCCCTGAATGTGCTATCCTCGGAGGCCCTCACCAACTTTGAACTTCTGAAGGAAATTCTATCTACGGCCCCCGCTCTCGGCCTCCCAGAATATGAGAAGCCCTTCAAGCTGTTTGTTTCAGAGAGAGAAGGACATGCCACAGGAGTGTTGGCTCAGACCCATGGCAACAGGGTCAGGTCCATTGGCTATTATTCCTGCCAACTGGATCCAGTGGCAAGGGGGGGGACCCTCCTGTCTCAGAGCCGTCTTCACAGCTCAGGCTCTCCTGGACAAGACCGCTGACATTGTGTTGGGTCATCAACTCATCCTCATAGCTCCCCATGACATAGTGGCCATACTAAACCAAGTGCAACCAAAACACCTGTCGACAGCAAGACATCTCAGACTTCAATGTGCTTTACTCCTTCCGGATAACATCACCCTTCTCAGGTGCAACACTCTCAATCCGTCCACTCTGCTCCCAATCCTGGGGGGGGAGACGGTCCTCATGATACTCCCCATGATTGCTTTGAAATTATGAAAATGGAAACTGCACACCTGCCAACTGTGAGGTGCCTCTGGAGAATCCTGATCTAACTGTCTATGTTGATGGATCAAGGTACGCGGATCAAGCGGGAAGATACCACACTGGATATACCGTTACCACCGAAGATACAATCCTCCACGCCTCAGCCCTACCTGCCTCAAAGTCTGCGCAAGAAGCAGAACTCCAAGCCCTGACGGTGGCATGCCAACTAACAGAAGGGAAGAGAGTCAACATCTACATGGATTCAAAATATGCCCTTGGCGTTGCCTGCGACTATAGGGTCCTCTGGAGAACCATAGGGTTTCTAACAGCGACGGGTACACCCGTGAAGCGTGGCGCAGCGATCAAGGACTTAATGGATGCTCTACTCCTTCCTGCCCAAGTGGCTATACTTAAAGTAAAAGCACATGGTAGACTGAACTCTCCAGAAGCACAAGGCAACCATCCGGCAGACACTGCCGCAAAACAGGCTGCATATGAAGCACGAGAAGTTGTCGACAGAGTGGATATGCCTACTCCGAATGGAGCAACATCAGCACCACAAGTCATACGGGATACTGAAGCTGTGCAAACCACCATGGTCCTGCAAAGTCCATCTGTAGACTGGACACTCCTCAAAGAACAACAAGAAGCAGCAAGCACAGAAGAAAAGGAGACGTGGATAAAGAAAGGAGCCACGTTAAAGGATGGACTCATGGAAGTGAACAAAAGACCATGTTTGCCACGATCCATGTTTCCAGCAGTGGTACAGTGGGCTCATGGTGCCTCTCACCTTTTGATGAACGCCCTAATCAACAAATACTATCTGGCCCCAGGAATTACCCCGCTCACCAACAGTTTTTGCAAATCATGTACTATCTGTGACAAGTGCAAGCCCGGAAGACTGGAGAAAGTGCCCAGAAAACACCTAGCAAATGCTCAGTATCCTTTCCAGAGAATACAGATTGACCATATCCAGATGCCAAAGAGTGGCCGATATGAGTATGCTTTGGTGATCGTAGACATGTACTCCTCCTGGCCAGAAGCTTTCCCTGTCACCAACATGACGGCGAAGACCACAGCTAAGAAGCTTCTGACAGAAGTAGTGTGCAGATATGGTGTCCCAGAGGTTATAGAGAGTGATCAGGGGCCGGCTTTTACGGCCTCAGTAATCAAAGAGATATGGACAGCTTTAGGGGTCACGCTAGCCTTCCACACTCCATATCATCCTCAGAGTAGTGGGAAGGTAGAGAGATTAAATGGCACAATAAAGTCTAGGATGTTGAAAATGGCCCAGGAAACAGGGATGAGTTGGCCAGACAGTTTAGTGTCAGGTATACCCCCAGAGGGAACCATGGTTTGTCACCCTATGAGATACTGTTCGGGTCAGCCCCTAGGCTAGGGTGTTATTATCCACAACAATTACAACTTCAATTTGGTGTACTGACTGATTATGTGATTGCCTTATCTCGTGAATTAACCCATATCCATGCGAAAGTGTTTTCTTCCATTCCAAATCCTGAATTAGATACAGGAACACACAAGCTTGCACCCGGTGACTGAGTCTACATAAAGAAATTTGTACGAAAGCACGCCCCCGAACCCAGATATGATGGTCCTTTCCAAGTCCTCCTGGTAACTGCCACATCAGTAAAGGTGGCTGGAAAGAACACCTGGATACACGCTTCCCACTGCAAGAAAGCCCCTGCACCTGAGGAGGTGGACAAGGACAAGTCATGACCCTATATATCCTTTTATATATCCTTTCGGGGATAGCTAAAGCACAACATGCAGCCATTATTGAGAAAAATGGAGAGGTCACTTTCTGGTATAACTCCTCAGATACCCATGTAGCCACGTTTGACTTCCATGCATGTAAGATACTTCCATGTTCTGAACGTGGTAGCAGATTAGAAAGGTACAATACCAGACATGGAGAAGAGTATATTTGTGTCACCAAGGGATCATGGGGAATGAATTGTGACTATTGTGGAGTGGCAGCTTGGAACACAGGGACACCCTGGGGATACCAACCCCAACCAGCTTATGATAGTAAGGATAGCCAAGGAGAGCCCTTGTTGACCCGTCTCACCCTACAGAAGTCGGGGCCCAGTATGAAACTTGTTCTAAATATACGGAACCCGAGTCCCTCTGATAGGGGTGAGTATGTGTTGGGATGGTGGTTTGGAGGAGATCATCAGGGTCAGAGAGGATCTTTCAGGTTAGAAGACATGTACAACAACGATGAATGGCAGCCGGTCCAAAGGCAGCCCCAACCTAATCCTTTAAAGCCCCATGTACGGACCCTGGGGGACATGGCTGCAATAGTGGATCCCACCTTTGAGGAGACAATAGCAGCTGAAACCGGTTTCTCAGAGGTCAATCTCTGGCTAGAATGGATGAGATACAGTGCTAATAAACACAATAGGACCAATTGTTATGTCTTTGGCAGTGCCAGACCACACCTAGGTACAGTCCCGTTAAACATACTTGAAGAAGCAGAGGAGTCTTTCCTAAGCCTCTTCACTAACATTTCTACTGATTATTCAGCATGTGAGAAATGGAAGGCAGAATACCCCATCAATACCGGGCATCCAAGACCTCGAGAAATTATCACAATATACCCTGGGAATTACACCTGTCATGCCCATTATACAGGGAAGGGTAGGAAAGTAGGTACTTTCCCTAAGGGTTACTGTGCTTCTTATAGTCGTGTTCCTGCTAGCCTGGTACAAAACCAAAGCCAATCCCTAGGGGATGTGTACTGGGTGTGTGGAGATATGCAAGTGAGAACCAGATTAGAGGGGGAGTGGAGAGGAGAGTGTGCCCTTGCAAAAGCCATCATGCCTCTGCATATCCTGACAGAGGACACTGATAGCACACATATCAACTTAACCCCGGGGAGAAGGAGGAAACGGGAAGTTCTACCTGGAAGTCTTGATCCTCATGTGTATATAGATGCCATTGGAGTACCAAGGGGGGTCCCCGATGAGTACAAGGCTCGGGACTAGGTCAAGGCCAGTTTCGAGTCCCTAATACCCATAATAACTGTCAATAAAACTGTAGACTGGATAAACTATATATATTATAACCAACAGAGGTTTGTCAACTACACCAGGGATGCACTCCAAGGGATAGCCAAGCAATTAGGATTAGTGTTGAGCGAACCCGGACTGTAACGTTCGGGTCGGTACCGAACTTTCGGGTGTCCGTGGCATGGACCCGGACCCGGACATTTCAAAAATCGTTCGGGTTCGGTTCGGGGTTCTGCTATTTTACTCCACGTGTTGAGAAGCTGCAGGGCAGCCGTCGAAGAGTTGTGCACCTCATTTTATCGTCTTGGGGCTTGGCTTGGGCTTGCTAAAAACTTTACAGGCCCAGGCCCAGGTACGGTGCCTGTGGGCTTTCAAGCCATGGCTGGGCTTGCAATGTCAGGCCCAAGCGAGTTGTGATTAGGATTAACGAACCGATAGGGAACCTCACGTAGGGACCACATCAACTGTTTGGAGACAACCAATATTATATATATCAAATAGGTCAGATGTCAAAATAACTGTCAATAATACCCATAATCCCTGAGCTTTGACCGGAACTGGATCAGGGCTCGGAACATGAGTAGCCCCTGGGGGGAACCATGAGGTTACCGTAGATAT
>BLSH010290152.1:806375-824289 GCA_018402905.1 Glandirana rugosa | reverse complement strand
TAAGAGACAGCCTCTACCACCGCCACTTCCACCTACACTGCCACGGTCACGGCCTAGTCAACCTCTAGGCTCCTACTCCACATCCACCCCCCTTCCCATTTTTTTATTTGATTTTAATTTATTTTCCCTATCCCCATTTATTTGTAGGGCACTTGCCCTAGTTTGAAGATGATTTTAGAACAGTTATATGGCTTCTACCGTTAATTAATACTTTTCAGACACAGTTTGAAGATGATCCACATTCACCTCCATTTTTGCTTTTTTTATGTTTTTATTTTTTTAAAAATATTTAAAGTTATTTCCCTGTCCCCATTTTTTTGTAGGACACTTGCCCTACCCTTACCCCCATTTTACTTCCTTTTGCAGCCCTCTAGGGCTTTCCAGGACTTTGTTACAGCCATTTTTGTGCCTAAAAGTTTGGGTCCCCATTGATTTCAATGGGGTTCGTTGTCCGTGCGATCGTTCGGGTTTCGTCCAGACCCGGACCCGGACTTTGTCCCGAAGTTCGGCCGGACCAGCAGAACCCGAACTTCCAGAGGTTCGCTCAACTCTAGATTTAACCACTTAACAACCGCCCTATAGTCAACTGACGGCTACAGGGCAGTTGCTTAATTCTGGGAGGGCGTACTATGACATCCTCCCATGAATGCGCTTCCCGTATGCCCCTTGGGGCGCGCACATGGGAACATCCGTGACCACCGGGTCCCCTGAAACAGCCTTTTACCACGTGATCGCTCCGTCAAACGACGGAGCGATCACATGTACAGTAAACAAGCCAGCGGAAGTGGCAGCTTTTCTCTCCCCTCTCTGCACCGATCGGTGCATTGTGAGAGGAGAGGGGGAGAGAGGACATGCTGCAGCGCTGTGGGCGATGTGTAGTGCCCACAGTGCTGCTAAGTGACAGGCTTCAACCCCCACCATCCATCCAGCCTCACCATCCACCCAGCCATCCTCACCCCATCCATGCTCACCCATCCAGCCATCCTCACCCCATCCATGCTCACCCGTCCATCCATCCATGCTCACCCGTCCATCCATCCATGCTCACCCACCCAGCCATCCTCACCCCATCCATGCTCTCCCATCCAGTCATCCTCACCCCATCCTGCTCACCCATCCATCCATCCATGCTCACCCATCCAGCCACCCTTACCCAGCCATACTCACCCATCCAGCCACGCATGCTCATCCACTCATCCATGCTCACCCAGCCATCCATCCATGCTCACCCAGCCATCCATCCATGCTCACCCACCCAGCCATGCTCACCCATCAATCCATCCATGCTCGCCCATCCAGCTGTGCTCACCTAGCCATCCATCCATGCTTACCCATCCATCCACCCATGCTTACCCACCCAGCCATCCATCCATGCTTACCCACCCAGCCGTGCTCACCCAGCGATCCATTCATGCTCACCCATCCATCCATCCATGCTCACTCAGCCATCCATCCATGCTCCCCCACCCAGCCATGCTCACCCATCCATCCATCCATGCTTACCCACCCAGCAATGCTCACCCAGCCATCCATCCATTCTCACCCATCCATCCATCCATGCTCAACCAGTCATCCATCCATGCTCACCCACCCAGTCGTGCTCACCCAGCCATCCATCCATGCTCACCCATCCATCCGTCCATGCTCACTCAGCCATCCATCCATGCTCACCCACCCAGCCATGCTCACCCATCCATGCTCACCCACCCAACCGTGCTCACTCACCCATCCATGCTCAGTCATCCCCATCCATGCTCATCCATACCCATCCATGCTCAGTCATCCTCATCCGTGCTTATCCATTCCCATCCGTGCTCATCCATCCCCATCTGTGCTCAGTCATCCTCTTCCATGCTCAGTCATCCCCATTCGTGCTCATCCATCCTCATTCGTGCTCAGTCATCCCCATCCATGCTCAGTCATCACATCCATGCTCATCCATCCCCATCCGTGCTCAGTCATCCCCATCTGTGCTCAGTCATCTCCATCCACGGCTCATCCATCCCCATCCATGGATCATTTGTGCCTCATTCGTGCTCATCCATACCACATCAGTTCTCATCTGTGACACATCCATGCCACTACAGTGCCCATTCATGCCACTACACTTCTCATCCATGCCACTACACTGCTCATCCATGCCACTACACTGCCCATCCGTGCTACTACAGTGCCTATCCATGCCACCACTGTGCCTCACAATAGTGTAAAAGATAGTCAAATTAGATTTGAAATGTATGCCCCTAGAACACCTGACGGTGCTCCCTACATGTTGGGCCTCTGTATGTGGTCAGGCTGTGTAAAAGTGTCACGCATGTGGTATCACCATACTCGGGAGGAGTAGCAGAATATTTTTTGGGGTGTCATTTTTGCTAGGTACATGCTGCGTGTTAGAAATATTGTATACATTGACAACTTTGTGTAATAAAAAATGCGTTTTCATTTTCTTTTCACATTTTCCAAAAACTTGTGGAAAAAATGACATGTTCAAAAGACTCATAATGCCTCCTAGAATATACATTGGGGTGTTTTCTTTGCAAAATGGAGACATTTTTTGGGCATTTCAATTGTCTTGGTGCTCCAGGACCTTCAAAAATGCAAGACGTAGTCAAGAAATGATATGTGTAATTTATGTCCTTAGAACACCTGATGGTGCTCCCTGCATGTTAGGCCTCTGTATGTGGCCAGGCTGTGTAAAAGTCTCACACATATGGTATTGCCACACTCAGGAGTAGTAGAATGTGTTTTGGGGTGTAATTTGTGGTATGAATATGCTGGGTGTGGGAAATAACCTGTTAACATATGACAATGTTGTGGAAAAAAAAAATCTTCATTTTGCAAAGAATTGTGGGAAAAACTATAACTTCACCACTTGGTGAAAAAAATTCACTATGCCAATTCACCACTTGGTGAAAAAAATTCACCATGCCTCTTACTAAATACCTTGAAATGTCTACTTTCCAAAAGGGGGTCATTTGGGGGGCATTTGTACTTTCCTGGCTTGTTAGGGTCTCAGGAAATGAGATAGGCCGTTAGTACATCAGGTGTGATCAATATTCAGTGATGGGCACCATAGCTTGTAGACTCTATAACCTTCACAAAGACCAAATAATATACACAATTTTTTTTTAAACAAAGATATGTAGCAGTATAAATTTTGGCCAAAATCTATGAAAAAAAATTAATAATTTGCAAAATTGTATAACAGAAACGAAGAAAAATTCATTTTTTTTACAAAATTTTTGGTCTTTTTTTTATTATAGCACAAAAATTTAAAAATCCAGCGGTGATTAAATACCACCAAAAGAAAGCTCTATTGTGTGAGAAAAATTACGCAAATTTCATATGGGTACAGTGTTGCATGACTGAGTAATTGTCATTCAAAATGTGAGAGCACTGAAAGCTGAAAATTGGAGGGGCGTGGCCTGACGTTGGAGCGAGCGGACGTGTCCCGGGAGAGCTCCGCTCGACCGAGACACCATCCAGAGGAATCCTTCTCTCCTTCCAAAGGGTGAGAACCACCTTTGCCCCACAAAAACATCCCTACTCATTAGCTCTCATTTAAGCCCGAAATCGGGCGGATCGATAGCAGGGTCCCGCGCGGCCGAAAATCGAGGGCGCGGCTTTTGCGGCCTACCCGCGCTGGACCACACAGCGAGGCTCCTAAAGCCTGGATCATCTATCCACCCACCCAGCTCACCTGATTACCCCCCCGGGCCCCAACCAGCTTGGAAACGTGCCCCCCTAGCCGCAATACACCCTAATTAAAGGGGAAGGCCTAGTACGGACCCAGGATGGTGGGGTGAGAACCCACCGCTGCAGGCCGAGGGACAAACACCAGCTACAGAGAGCCTCTCATAGACACTATCATGGGGAAAAAGACAGACACACCGCCTCAAGCCCGCTCCAGGTCGCCCAGGGACAGTGACTCGCAAAGTGGCTTCAGTATGCCAGAAATGTTCCGATCCCAACCGCGAGAGAACACGATAACAGGTAGGGCCTCTTCACCGAACACCCGGGCCCCCAGTCCCAACGCTACAGGAGGTAACCTGGGACACGCTCACACAACGAGCCCCTGCCCTTCCCAACCGCTAAATCTACAAGATCTCCATATGGTCGCGGAAGACATTAAAGCCACCCTAGCCACTGCAATTTCAGACCTACGGCACGATCTCCAGACGACAACTGCACGCATAGACAACATGGAAACTACCACGACCCGCCATAGTGCAGAACTACAACAACTCCATTCCCTGTCGCAAGTCCACGACTATCAGATCAGAGACCTTCATTGACGCATCAAAGACCTTGATAACCGGGGACGAAGGCACAATGTCAGGGTGAGAGGCATTCCTGAAACAGTAGAACCTACACAAATCACCCGGGCCACCATTTCCATCTTTAACGACCTTCTAGGTCGCCCACCGGAAACCCCATTGGAAATCTAACGACTCCACAGGGCCCTACGACCGAGAGGCAGGGACACCGACCCACCCAGAGACGTTATTTGCTGCCTGGTAAACTTCAAAGTAAAGGAAGAGATCCTACGTCAGGCAAGGTTACGTTGCACACTCTTATTCCAAGGGACCGAGATAAAACTATTCCAGGACCTCTCGCCCATAACCCTGAAACACAGAAGGGATCTTCATCCATTATTAGACGTCCTACGTACCAGAGGGATACAATACAGGTGGAAATTCCCCTTTTGCCTGTCGGCTTCTCATCAAGGTCGCTCTGCCTATCTCAGGGTCCCAGAAGAACTTCCTGCCTTCTGCGACGCTCTAGATATCCCTCGTGTAGCCTTTCCAGGCTGGTACAGTGACAATGGGAACCTGCCCAGAACCACATCCATGGACACCATCCCGGAGAGAGATGACTACCAACTACGTAGAAGAAGATCCCTGTCTCCCAGAGTCCATGGCCCACCAAGGGGCAGAAACGCAACCTGCACAAGCCCTACAGCCTCACCAGTACACCGGCGACCACGCCAAGAAAACTGAGGCTCCCTTCCTCACCAGCCCCAAGACATCACTTCCAGCCTATTGATACCAAGATCTGTCGCTCTGGTATTCGTCTACTTCAATGAGAGTAACTTTTCTCCGACTAACAACAGCCTCTGACAATGGAACGATCCTACTTCCTCCTCAAACTCTGCCCCTAATGGGAACCCGCTCAAAAGAAGCTTGAAGATCTGCCCCACGCAAGACATGGACCTAGGGAGACTCCCCCCCCTTTTTTTTTCTTTTTTCTCCTCTTTTTGCCCTTCCCATGTCTTGCCGTGAGGAACACCATGAGAGAACTCTAGGCCCGATTCACCGCTTACAAAACCCGGGAACCTAGTCAGAACCCCCCCCCCCAGTCACCTACCCCATGTCCTCAGGGAAGCCACATAAGATTAAAACTTTGAGCATCGAACAGACGTCCCACTTCAAATGGGAAGCAGAGACACCATATAACCCTCCTCGGCAGAGAACGCTCTCCTGTTGGATTAATATTCCCCATTGTTTGCCTAACTCAACAGCCCCAAAACCATCCCTCCTGCACCCCCTATCACTCCTACCTATAGACAAGGAACTCTAGATGCTGAAAATTACTCCAAAACTTGAGTTTTGATTGGTGATACACCTTTTTTAATGCTTAATGTCTCTCATCTCCCATCTCTTTTGCTAGATGCCTTCTTCTTCTTCTCTCTCTCCCTATGTTGCTTCTCCTCTCTCTGATTTCTTTTTTCGCAGATTGGGGAGGATGCCCCCCCGGAGCCCCCAGGGCCTGGAAAATCTATTGAAACAAAAAATGAGAACGATCTGCAAATCCCATCCCCAGCAGAAGAACTACTCCCACACCTGTGGGCCTGTGACCTCCTCCGATCCATATACAATGATCCATCTGACTAACTACATAATATAACACCAGATCCTGGGGACCTACCTCCGGGGGCGGACGAACTCCCCATCAGTTGTTTAGAAGTAATATCTGAAAATTAAGGTAACCTAACCATACCTCTCCAATGTCCTATCTAATTTATCTGTTCGTAGTTAGGAGGGACAGTTGCTCACCGGGACCTCGATCCCGGGGGGCAAGTGGGCCCACAATATAGTAATACATACCACTAGGTCCCTGACGTACAGACGTTTCTCTGTGTTTTTTGTTAAAGTTCTGAATATACAGTGTTTTGCAAGTTAAACCCGTTTGTTAATCCAACTCGCTGGTGTACCTGGCCCACGGGTATAGACATAACATCTTTTACTAAATTAGTCCCACACCCTCTACCCCACTGCCCGCCCCACTCCTGTGGTTGTGACAATTACATCCTAACCAATCCAGAAATGTACCCAGGAGATATTTGTCACGATAAAACACCTCTTTCTGAAACCTCGTGCGCCAGGCTCCACCGAGTCGGACGAGTTTGTGTTCTGTTCCTAATGTTCCCCTTCTTTGACGGCAATACACCAAGGTGAACGACCCTCCATGTGGGCAGACTATATACAGACCCCAGACCCACTTTACATAAGTTAAAGGATCAAGGCAACTCGAGCCGTAATAGTGACCACCCAATTCTGATAGATCGAACTATAACGGCCCCTCAGCGAGGTAAATACCGGACTCCCCAGACTGCTAGTTCAAAATACACTATATCAAACGACCCCTGATTAATAAAAACCCTTACGCAATGCCCCTGGTAAGCTTAGTTAAGCCTATTCCCCTATACCCAACCCAACAGTACTCAAGAGGCCATGTTACATATCCCTCCTGTCTTTGTCCCTCGGTGAAGCGGAACCCAGTGCTCCTCTCGTATCCGCCAAACGACCTCAGAAACCCCTCCACACAGCATTTGTCCTCGTCCCTGTCGCAGGGGTACGTGGACAAGCTGAACCCCTCCAGACGACAACACCATTTTTGATAGTAGAGCCGACTACACGGCCTACTACTGGTAAACACTCTCCTACTACACTCCCCACACCCACCCCCCACTTTCCCCCTCTTCTTCTCACCCCACTCTCTCCTTTTTTCTTCTTTTTTCTCTCCTCCTCCGTGCCGGGCTCCGTGGGTCTCCGCCGGACGGGCCTCCCGGGGACCTGGGCCATCGGAAAGATAAAAGAGGGACCCTGGAAGTGGCCCCCTGGAGGCCCGGCGGTGGGGACCTGGGAAGCCCGGGCGGAGCGCAATAGCTGCTTAACCCTCCCACCCACCCTCCCCCCTGATTTCTCTCTACCTCTATACATCTCTCTCCCCCCTCTCTCTCCCCTCTTCTCACTCTTTCTGCGGCAACGACTGACCCTCATAAATCTCCACATACATCTTCATACAAACTGAGATCCAGCCCTTACATCCCCTCACAACGTCATCATATCATCTACAGCTCCTCTACAGGACGCATGAAATGTCAACCTTAGGCCGCCCTTCGCCCTCCCAAATGAAGCACAGACTGCTCCGGAAAAGACCCAGACCAAAACAGAACATAAGCGCCAACCCCTTCCACAGAATTCAAGGGCTCAAGTCCCTTCCCTTTACAGAAACAATACGGTGCGAAAAGCTTCATTTACCCACAGCCTTATGATACCGCAAACGACTAGCTTGTCAAGACCAGATGGAGATCGCGTTGGGCAGACAATTCGTAGAGGCCACCGGACAATGGTGGTATGTTCAAGTACACAACACACTACGAACTTTGTACTGTTATAATTAAGTCATATTGTAATAGATCCCATTTTGTATGTTACATACCTATGTTTGCCGAGTATATTATACTTCCAATAAAATTTTTTCTAAAGGAAAAAAAAAAAAGAAAAAAGAAAATTGGTCTGGTTGTTAAGGGGGTTTAAGTGCTCAGTGGTCAAGTGGTTAAAGGAGTTGTAAAGGAAGAAGTTTTTTATCTTTATGCATTCTAAGCATTAAGATAAAAAAAACTTCTGTGTGTAGCAGCCTCCCCAGCACACCCTAATTACTTACATGAGCCCCATCTCTCTCCAGCGATGTCCACAAATGTCTAAGCCATCCAGGACACTCCTCCTAATTGGCTGAGACACAACAGCGGCACCATTGGCTCCCACGGCTGTTAATCAAAGTCAGTCAGCAAGCCAATCAGGAGAGAGAGGGGGCAGGGCCGGGTTGGGGCTCTGTGTCTGAATGGAGCTGTGACTCGGCTCAGGTGCCCACATAGAAAGCTTTGGGCTGTGGGGGCACTTGACAGGAGGGAGGGGCCAGGAGCAGCAACGAGGGACCAGAGAGAAGGAGGATCCAGGCTGCTCTGTGCAAAACCAACTGCACAGAGGAGGTAAGTATAGCATGTTTGTTATTTAAAGAAAAAAAAAATGAGCCTTTACAATCACTTTAAAGAAAAGGTGCCCATGTGTCTTTTGTGCAATTGTCACCCATAGGGTAGCCCATTGAAATAAGAACTCTTTCACACTGGGACCGCGGCCATGTTCACGATTAAGCACTGCTCATTTTAGCAGCGCTTTATCGCTGTTTAAGTAGAGCCCAGAAGCACTACCCATTCATTACAATGGACAGGGCGTTTTGGGCATGCTGTATACAGCGCTCCCAACCCATGCCAAAGATGCTGCTTGCAGGACTTTTCCTAACTTCCTGCAAACGCAACGCCCCAGTGTGAAAGCACTTGGGCTTTCACACTCGGGTGGCATGGGAGGTAGTTTTCAGACACTTTACAGGCGCTATTTCTAGTGCTAAAATGCCTGAAAACTGGCATGTGAAAGTTATTGATAAAATAGAACGAGTTCAGAGATGGGTAACAAAAATGGTGAAAGGTCTGGGGGATAAAACATATCAAGAGCGACTTCAGGAACTTAATATGTACAGTCTGGAGGAAAGAAGGGAGAGGGGAGACATGATTGAAACCTTTAAATACCTCAAGGGGGTGAATAAGGTTCAGGAGGGCAGTCTTTTCAATATGAAACCAAAATCAAGAACACGGGGACATGACCTCAAACTAACTGGGGGGAAGTTCAAAACTAATCTTAGAAAGTATTATTTTACTGAAAGGGTGGTTGATGATTGGAATAAACTACCAACAGAGGTTGTGAGACAGTCAACAGTAAATGGCTTCAAACATGCTTGGGATAAACATAAATCCATAGTCCGACAGCAAGGTTAATGTAAAAAAATAAAAAAATAAATAAATAAAAAGGGGCAGACTCGATGGACTACTCAGTCTTTTTCTGCCGTCACTTTTCTATGTTTCTATGTTTCTATGTTTCTATGGGTCTGAACGTACTGCCCTAAATATGATGCACCTAAACGTGCAAAAACACAGGCGCAATGTAGCACCTGTCTAGTTGTAAACACAATATTATGTAGGCAGGAAGTGGCTACAAAGAGGCTGCAGGCAGCAGTGAAATGCAACAATAGATAAAAAACGTGTTTTATTAAAATTAGAAATACATGAAAATGATTTTGTTGTATGATATATAATGCTTTAGTATGTCATTCATTTATGTGGCTTATATCTATTTTAACACTTGAAGCTTTAACTTTTGCAATGTATAAGAGGCCCAAACAATAAGCTATATATCCACCGTCACTCTACATATGATGGCCAGAGAGAAGCTATGGAAGCTGACAGCTATGTGAATACAATGGTAAAACTGAAAATATTTCTGATTAAATCTGTCATCTCTTCTGTAAAAGAAGTATAAAGCAACAGCAGAGACTCCGACCCTATGAGAGGCATGCAGCAGAATCCATTAAGTCTATCACTAAGCATATTCATCATACTGATTACTGTATATAAAGCTACATCTTTTTCTATACTATTCCTGTTCCATTATGTATAATAGACTGATAATTCAGACAGTGTGAAACTATGTAAGACTGTTCTGTCAAGCTACATAGATCCTATACTATTACCAAGTTTTTTATGTTTCCTGCCATTTCAGTGTATAGTAAGATGCTGTTTTGGTATTATTTTAAGGAGAATTGGGGACAAGTGATAAGAAAACCAGATTGATCGGAACATTTCAAATTCACTAATTCAACTTACCATTTGCACTCCAATCTGCACAAAATTATACGATTCAGGAATCATGGTTACCTGGGTTTCTATATTGCATGTGTCTTCACAGGTCAGACTAATCTACATGTAATATTCTTGAGAATGTAAAAGGAATCAGTAATTCCCTGGATTTGAAAATGCCTACTGATGACCACTGCTATCACATTAAAAAAAGGCTTATGTGCCCAAAATAAATTTGTTGTGCGATCTATTAAATCCAGATTTTCCCGTCAATATTTCTTGTGCATGAAAGAAGAATATTAATGGCTAAAAGCAATTTTAATAAATAATTTCCTATGTGAATTTATATGTGACAGACCACATAATCTTTTCGACATGACATACATACAATGACCAGTATGAGGAACACTAAGGGCCAGTTCACACCACACGCAGTCCAGTACGTTTTTATTCTGCATCAAAAATGCATGGAAAGTAGGTTATATGGTTTCCAATGGCATAGTTCACACCAGTGCAGTCAGTTCCAGTCAGTTCTAGCCAGTTCCAGCTCCAGAAAAAAAAGTAGAACATGCTGCATTTTTCATGCACTGAACTGTGCTGGAACGCGGTAAAATGCATCAAAAACGCACTGGAACGCACCTACATGCACCAAAAATGCACCTACATGCACCTACATGCACTAAAAACGCACTGGAATGCACATGTCCTAAGAAAAAAAGGGGGAAAAAACTGCACTGGACTACATCAAAAACGCACCGGAAAAGCGTCAAAAACGCGCATGCAGAAAAGCATCCGGAACGCATCCGGACTGCGTTTCTATGGTGTGAACTGGCCCTTAAACTTCACAGATGGAAACTCTTCTCATGGAAGAAACAATATTATTTCAAAGAAATAGTCTTTTTTTTAAAGGTTCATTTAAATTTCTTTTTTTTTTTCATAAACACAAACAGGGAAACAATAAACAAAGGTACCATTGAGGGCCGGTTCACACTTGAGCGGCGCGACTTGCCAGGGCGAAGCAAGTCGCCCCACTCGAGGCGATCTCAACGCAGCTTGTAAGGAGACTTCTATCATAGAAGTCAATGCAAGCTGTGCTGAGATCGCCCTGAAAATAGTACAGGAACTATTTTTCTAAGTCGGAGCAAAGCAATTCGCTCCTATTAGAACGGGTCCATTGCACAGCATTGAGGCGACTTGTCAGGCGACTCAAGTCACCTGACAAGTCGCCTAGATGTGAACGGGCCGCAAAGTCACGCCGCTCAAGTGTGAACCGGCCCTGAAGGAGACAGAGTGGATAAATACAACCAATGTACATATATATAGCATACAAGGGTAAACCCTATCCAGAAAGAAGAAAGTGTGGAGGGGGGGGTGTTAGTACCAATTTCTAAAAATTATAGGTGTGAAGAAACCCCCAAAAAGAAGTCCAGACATACACACACATACTGACACAACACACACATCAGCGCCACAATCCCCCAAATAACCAACAAGTTAAAATAGCTAGCCGAGACAATGTTTACAAAACATGAAAAACTAAAGGCTATACTGAAGAGGACATAGACACATTTCAGGTAAGTTGTGAGGACCAGACTTTGCCCCAAAATGAAATCTAACCTTGGTTGCCATATTTTAGTGAATTTCTTAGGGCACGCCCTACCCTTATATATCAATTTAATAGGAAATACAGTCTTAAAGGCGGGACATAGGAGATGTAGACCAAGCCATTACAGGCAATGTGAAAA
This sequence comes from Glandirana rugosa, assembly GCA_018402905.1. Classification (NCBI taxonomy): domain Eukaryota; kingdom Metazoa; phylum Chordata; class Amphibia; order Anura; family Ranidae; genus Glandirana; species Glandirana rugosa. The sequence continues at coordinate 812,571 of BLSH010290152.1, read as the reverse complement.
CAATGTACATGTTGACAAACTAAGACCATCAAGGCCTTTTCTATAAGTGCATCTTCATGCGAAGTATTTAATCTTACATTGAACCAAAGGAAATAGTAAACTTAAAAAGTAAAGACAAGTGTTACATACCTGGGTTGTGAGCCTGACGGTAGAGGGAGACCTCTCATACGACTCAGGCTCCCGGACCGCTGGTCAGGGACAGCAGTCACAGGAGCACGGCGGGGTAAGAGTGTCTGTTAGTCCAGTAGCAGTAGTGCTTCCAATGAGTTGGTAGAGATGTGCAGAGTTGGGTGCTGTGGCAGACTGGGTGGACAGCAGAGCAGGATGGTGTAGCAGACTGGATGGCCAGTAGAGCTGGAAGTTGTGGCAGACTGGATGGACAGCAGAGAAGGATGCTGTGGCAAACTGGATGACAGCAGAGCTGGAAGCTGTGGCAGACTGGATGGACAGCAGAGCTGGATGCTGTAGCAGACTGGATGGACAGCAAAACTGGTTGCTGTAGCAGTCTGGATGGACAGCAGAGCTGGAGCTGTAGCAAACTGGATGGACAGCAGAGCTGGAGCTGTAGCAGACTGGACAGACAGCAGAGCTGTAGCAGACTGGACGGACAGCAGAGCTGGATGCTGTAGCAGACTGGATGGACAGCAAAACTGGTTGCTGTAGCAGTCTGGATAGACAGCAGAGCAGGATGCTGTAGCAAACTGGATGGACAGCAGAGCTGGAGCTGTAGCAAACTGGATGGACAGCAGAGCTGGAGCTGTAGCAGACTGGACAGACAGCAGAGCTGTAGCAGACTGGACGGACAGCAGAGCAGGATGCTGTAGCAGACTGGAAGGACAGCAGAGCTGGAGCTGTAGCAGACTGGATGGATAGTCAGAGGGACGTGGTTCAGCAACAGACAGGTGGATCAGGTATAAGCAGCAGGTAAAGGAAAGTTAGGTCACAAGCCAAAGTCAAACCGTGGATCAAACAGATAATCAGGAAGCAGAAGCAGGGTCGAGGCAAGCCGGGGTCAGGACAGGCAGCAGACAATCGTAAGGTAGGAGGCAGGCCGGATCAAGGTCACAGAGTATCACAGATTTCAGAGGATCACACAGAGCTGCAAACCAAACAGCAATGAAACTCAGCAGCAGCCTGGTTTAGATAGGCCACCCAGAGTGCTCATTAGTGACAGGTGTGCATGATGTGATTGCACTCTTGCTGTACGGGCTTCCTGACAACAAGATAAACCATGAGTTATCCACATCAATCTATATCATACCTTGGGAAGGAGGGGGAGAGGGAGAAAAAGGGGGGTTGGAAATATACCGGGGTGAGGGTGGAGAGGGTGAAATGGGTGGTGTTCAGGGTCCCCAGTGTTGTGGGGTAGTGCATGGGTTTAGTGAGGGTGGATATGTTAAGGTAGGGCCAGGGTATGAAGGATGGGAAGATAAGGAGTGCTAGGCCGGGATATAGGAGTTAGAAAGCATCTCATTCTTCTTCTTCTTTTCTTTTCCCACGGGTCTTACAGGTTATAAATTGTTGTTGTTGTTGTTTAAAATCCTGGATAATTCCAGCAAGTCTGCAAAAGTCAACCAGTAGGCCCTGACTTTCCAAAATTTGGTGGGGGTCTCTCTAGCCCAGTGGTTCTCAACTCCGGTCCTAGGGACCCACTAACAGGCCAGGTTTGCAGGATAACTGAAATACATCACAGGTGATGGAATTTGCTGCTCAGTGATTTCAGCATTCTAGTCTGCATCTCCCCAAGGTAATACTTAAAATCTGGCCTGTTGGTGGGTCCCGAGGACAGGAGTTGAGAACCACTGCTCTAGCCTGATGGACGAGGTCCTCCATTTCGGCATTTTTCTTAATATGCTGAAGCCATTCAGCTGTGGCAGGGAGAGTTCTTTCTTTCCAGTGTAGGGGAATGCACATTTTCTCCACATTAAATAGGTGAAAGACCAAAGGCCTTTGATAAGTAGATTAAGGTGGAGAAGTGTGGTGTAATTGTGGTAAAATTGAGCGGGAATATAATCCGGGGAGTAGGTTGTAATGCTAGATATGACGTGATGCACCCCATTCCAGAAGGGTTGTATTTCTGGAAAGTCCCACCATATGTAGAGTAATGAGCTGGGTCCTGTGCTGCACCGCTAGCAAAGAGGTGATACGGTGGGGTAGAATTTCTAAATTTTATCTGGGGTTTTGTACCATCTTGAATAGATTTTAAACCCATTTTCCTGAGTGGAAATATTTGTTGAGCCTTTATGGATATAGGTGTAAACACGCTCCCAATCCTCTGCTGAGAGGTTCAGGTGGGTGTTATGGATGTAGGTCCCCTCCCATTGTTGACTGGCCTTGTTCAGTCTAGGGTCACAGTCGGAGAACATAAGTGCATGGATATCGGGTGTCTTTGTGGTTCAGATCTAATACATAGTGCTTCAAAGGGGGTACAGTCCCTACACCATAAGGAAAGGGGCTTAGAGCTGGTCAGAAAATTTCTTATTTGCAAAAAGAATGGGATGGATCGGCCTGGAAATCGGAAGGACAAAGCGTTGTGTGTCAGAAGTATTCCTTTATCTAAGAAGATTTCAGCCTGCATGGGTGCTTAGAGTTCAAGGTTAGCAAGAAACAATTCCAGGAGACCAGGAGGGAACTCCAGGTTTTGTTTAATTGGAGTTAGGGGACCTGGGGAGGATGAGAGATTCAGTTTCCTGCATGCTGCCCAGAAGACCCAAAGTGTGGGGCCTATTAAGGGGGGGCGCTATCCTGCAGAATCTGATTCCACCTAATCCACGGAAGGTGTCATAATGGGATCTAAGAAAACGAGTCCTCTAGTTTAACCCATGCTTTGGTTTCAGAGTGAACCTGCCAGTCTTTCACTCTGGCAAGGTGGCATGCCCAGTGGTATTTATACATGTCAGGAAGGCCTCTACACGCTTTCAGTTTGGATGGGAGAAACTATATTAAATGCTATAAGCAGGGAATTAATGCAGTATATTGAATTAACCAAAAACAGCATATTACAGTGCCTTGAAAACGTATTCATACCCCTTGACATTTTCCACATTTTGTCATGTTACAACCAAAAATGTAAATGTATTTTATTGGGATTTTATGTGATAGACCAACACAAAGTGGCACATAATTGTGAAGTGGAAGGAAAATGATAAATGCTTTTTAAATTTTTTTACAAATAAATATCTGAAAAGTGTGGTGTGCATTTGTATTCAGCCAAATATTCAGTCAATACTTTGTAGAACCCCCTTTCGCTGCAATTGCAGCTGCAAGTTTGGGGATGTCTCTACCAGTTTTGCACATCTAGAGAGTGAAATTTTTGTCCATTCTTCTTTGCAAAATAGCTCAAGCTCTGTCAGATTGGATGGAGAGCGTCTGTGAACAGCAATTGTCAAGTCTTGCCACATATTCTCAATTGGATTTAGGACTTTGACTTTGACTGGGCTATTCTAACACATGAATATGCTTTGATCTAAGCCTAATCTAATCTATTGTAGCTCTGGCTGTATGTTTAGGGTTGTTATCCTGCTGAAAAGTGAATCTCCGCCCCATTCTAAAGTCTTTTGCAGACTCTAACAGGTTTTCTTCTAAAATTGCCCTGTATTTGGCTCCACCCATCTTCCCATCAACTCTGACCAGCTTCCCTGTCCCTGGTAAAGAAAAGTATCCCCACAACATGATGCTGCCAACACCATGTTTCATGGTGGGGATGGTGTGTTCAGGGTGATGTGCAGTGTTAGTTTTCCGCTATACATAGCGTTTTGCTTTTAGGCCAAAAAGTTAAATTTTGGTCTCATCTTCTTCCACATGTTTGCTGTGTGCCCCACATGGCTTCTCGCAAACTGCAAACGGGACTTGTTATGCCTTTCTTTCAACAATGGCTTTCTTCTTGCCACTCTTCCATAAAGACCAGATTTGTGGGGTGCACAATAAATAGTTGTGATGTGGACAGATTCTCCCACCTCAGCTGTGGATCTCTACAGCTCTTTCAGAGTTATCATAGCCCATTTTTTACCATTAAAGCTGACTTTTTAATCAAGTGATACACTATGAGAGGTCATTTCTGTTTTTTCCTATATGAGTTCCTATATGAGTGACTGTTCCGGAAGGGGTAAACGGAGGAAGCAGTTTTGCTCTGTTGGACATTTTGTGGGATACTCTATTGGATTGGCTTATTGACTTCAGAATGTCTGGTGAGCCTCAGTGTGTTTGAATCTCTCACGCGGTGGCACTGGTGGAGGATTGTTCAGGCTTGTTATGATACCAGCCTTGAATCACTTTTCGGACAGTGGACTTTTGATTTTCTTGATTGGACTTTTAAGCACATGCACTTTGGAGTCTATGTCCCTTTGGGAATTCCATATTGTACCTTTTTCATATATGTGCACTATATGTGTTGATTTTGAACTGTGCTGCTGAAAACTATGCATTTTCACAGGTTTTCACTTTTATGAATGAGAATTCAATTATGGGGTTTTTATTGTTTTCTGATTTTTTACTAGTTATGGCGGCGATCTGAGATTTTTAGCGGGACTGCGATATTGCGGCGGCCATGTCGGATACTTTTGACACTTTTTTGGGACCATTGACAATTATACAGCGATCAGTTCTATGAAAATACACTGATTACTGTAAAAATGTCACTGGCAGGGAAGGGGTTAACACTAGGGGGTGATCAAAGGGTTAACTGTGTTCTCTGGGATATGTTACTAACTGGGTGGGGGCTGGGCTGACTGTGGGAGGAGAGTGATAGCGGCTCCCATATACAGGGAACAGAAGATCACTCTCCTTCTCCCCTGTCAGAACGGAGATCCGTGTGTTTACACACACGGATCCTGTTCTGTCACTGTGGGGGAGCGATTGTAGGTAGCCGGCGGACATCGAGTCCACCTCAACCCGCTCCCTGGATCCCCCGATACACAGCGAGGGAGCGTACGCACGTTCACGATCTGCGTGCGATCTCACAGCCGCCATCAGGTGAAGGTGGTTTGCGATCAATCCATGGTGGGTGGTTGGCAACTGGTTAAACATACTGTATTTTTTGCAAACAATAAATTTTATATATTTTTCCTTTTTTTGTGGTGTGAATCATAAAAGTCCTGTGGGTCATCTAATGTCTATGTGAATTGATTCAACTAGATTTTAGTTAGCGGTATCAGAGTAAGGGGGGCCGAATATAAATGCACACCACACTTTTCAGATATTTATTTGTAAATAAATTTGAAAAACATTTATTATATTCCTTTCACTTTACAATTATGTGCCACTTTGTTTTGGTCTATCACATAAAATCCAAATAAAACACAATTACATTTTTGGTTGTAACATGACAAAATGTGGAAAATGTCAAGGGGTATGAATACTTTTTCAAGGCACTGTATATCACTCAGTGATGGCATATTATGACATTACATAGTTACATGGTTGGTAAGGTTGAAAAAAGACACAAGTCTATCAAGTCCAACCTATGTGTGCGCTTTTATGTCAATATTACATTGTATATCCCTCAATGTTGTGGTCCCTTAGGTGTCCATCTAATAGTTTTTTGGAATTATCTATGCTCCCAGCTGAAACCACAGCTTGTGGAAGAGAATTCCACATCCTCGCTGCTCTTACTGTAAAGAACCTTCTACGCAGTTTAAGGTTAAACCTCTTTTCTTCAAATCTTAGTGAATTGCACTCCCTTGCTCTGAAAAGTTTTGTCCCTATTGTGGGGTCACCAGTACAGTATTTGTACATTGAAATCATATCCCCTCAAGCATCTCTTATTCAGAGATAATATGTTTAGTGCTAGTAATTAGAGTTGAGCGAACCTCTGGAAGTTCGGGTTCTGCTGGTCCGGCCGAACTTCGGGACAAAGTCCGGGTCCGGGTCCGGACGGAACCCGAACGATCGCACGGACGAACTCCCCTATACTAAAGTTACATGTTTATGACATGACCACTGGGGTGTTATCCCTGTTTTGAAAAGTCTCGTTCCCTCACGTTAAGTGATTCTAAACTTCTTTTCTCCAAATTGGAATTTGACGCATCTTCCAAGAAATGTCATTCTCGTCGCTCCTACACCTTAAGAGAAGGTGTTCGACACCAAAGTCGACCCTCGTATCTATTAAGGTTTTTTGATAATCTACCTGTGGATTCCCTGGTGTTGTAACTCCCTATATGTTACATTATAACTGTATTTTCGCGTGTGTATCCAACCT
>BLSH010290152.1:789059-801588 GCA_018402905.1 Glandirana rugosa | reverse complement strand
CAGTCAGATCACTCAAAGCAGCAGTATGTGAAATCTCAAATTACTACTAAAATCTGATCATTGTGTACGATCCCACAATCTGATCGTTGTGTACGAATGTACGATCGTTTCATTAGACAGAGTTTAATCTGCAATCTCCAACTCTAAGCAGCAGATTTAGAAATCTTAAATTCCCCCAACAATCTGATCGTTGAGCACGATCCTGGCGATCGTTGTTTTATGCAGAGTTTGATCTGCAACTCAAAGCAGTGGTATTTGAAATCTCAAATTCCTACAACAATCTGATGGTTGAGCACGATCGTAGCGATCGTTGTTTTATGCAGTTTGATCTGCAACTCAAAGCAGCGGTATGTGAAATCTCTAATTTCTGCTATCTGTCCTCAGAGCAACAGCACAGACAGCAGTAGTAAAGTAATCTATCTCAGGATGCAAGATCAGATCTTAAAATGTCTTAAAATGTCTCAATTCTCTTCCTCACGCCATCAGCTTCCTTTCCCTACACTAACCCAAGAGCATGTGACTGCAGCACTACGTGACTCCAGCTTATAAAGAGGCTGGGTCACATGATGCACTGGCCAATCACAGCCATTCTATTAGTAGGCATGGCTGTGATGTCTTCTAAGGGCAAACCAGTGAAATGCTTGTTGATTGGCTGCCCTGCAGCTTCTCAACACGTGGAGTAAAATAGCAGAACCCCGGACCGAACCCGAACGATTTTTGAAATGTCCGGGTCCCTGCCCCGGACACTCGAAAGTTCGGTACGGACCCGAACGTTACAGTCCGGGTTCGCTCAACACTACTCGTAATCTTTCCTCATAACTAAGGTCCTCAAGACCCTTAATTAGCTTTGATTCCCTTCTCTGAACCCTATCCAGTTCCAGCACATCCTTCCTGAGAACTGGAGCCCAGAACATTCATCTGCTTATCTCATTATCTGGTAGCAACGTATAATATCATAATTCATATGTGTCCTGTATTAAAGGGATGATGTGGCAACCCTACATTGCCACGACCTTTAAAAAACTGACGAAACCCACAGCAGTGGGTGAAATGCATAGACGGCACAGCGTTATGTGATCTGGAACTGCCGTCACATCCATGCGACCGTGATACACGGCGTTTCCAGCATTCTGTTCCTGCACTGCACTTTGCCGAATTGGCCCTGAAACACCGCCAGGTGTGTTGTCTACACTGGAGCTTGGAGCCTGGATACAGGATCCTTGAGGGTGTCTTTACATCGCCACATCCTGGCGCACCGTGCCCACTGCCCTTCTAAAGCACCGAATGGTGCAAGAGTGGACTACTAATAATATTGAGTGGCGAACGGGCGGCAGCTCTGGGCGATAGCAAGCAGGCATTAACGGGGAAGACACACTGTTTGGCTGGAATGTGCTTCCTAGCTGTGCAAAGCACCTTTGCATGATCGTTGGATGGGTAAGATTGTTCCAATAGACTATATGTCCATGGTCTAACGGTTTGAATAATGGATGTGCTAAGCTGAATTTCTCCCCATAATCCAAATGTTTCCTCAGCCTACTCTGCTTATACTGTGTATAGAGAATTCATGAAATGGACATACTGTTATAAAGTTATTACACAGTATTCCTTGAACCCTGCCATTTACTTTGATTTCCTTTCAACTATATTGCTAGCAAGTGGCTATACAGCTCTTAGTTGAGATTTTTTGAATGGCCATGTGGCCACCGTGTGATTATACAGCTCTTGTTACATGTTGCTGTTCACTTTGATTTCAGTTGAGCTAAATTGCCAGCAAGCTGTCCTACAGCTCCAAGTGGACTTTCCTGTGCAATTCAATTGCATTATATTCATACACCTGTTCAGAGGTTATTAGTATTAGTTATCTAGTCACTTGATTGGACTATTGACACTTATCAATGATATTCACACTTATTATCGAATTCTTTTTTTCACAATTTTTTCTCTTTTTGCATATGTGTTTGTATGGACTTTATATGAGTTTTTGAAGGGGTTGGCGCTGCTCTATCTATTTTCTGTCATTTCATCATCAGGATATTATTGTCCTGAGTACAGCAGCCCCCCTTATCACAAGTTAATTTTCACTTTTATGTTGTTTATATATATATATATATATATATATATGTTTTTAGGTTTGATCATATCACATTCATAGTGTGGATTGTTTGGTTTAATATAGGTGTATATGATAGTGAATGGCAGTCTCAGCCTGAACCCCCACAAGGACACTCCCCCCAGGAGGGATCTTGGAGGGGGTCCAGGCTGAGGCTGCCATTCACTATCATACAGCAGGTCTTGACTTGATGTGTGGCTCCCAGGACACCTAGTCGCTCTCTACCATTGCCTGAAACATAGACAAGCTCCCTTCCCAGCCAACATTCACAGTGGTGGGCACAGGACATCATTGGCATACAGCCTGAGAAGCTCAAATACACATTCTTGGTTCGCAGTAAGTTTGTCCCCAGCCTCATTCAATGAATGAACTGAAACCAGAGGAGATGTAAACCTTGTCACTTTCATTTAACTGTACACAGAGATGATTAGTGAATGGATATCCAGAGCTGAAAAAATGTAAACAAACTTCTGTTTACAGGGCTCTGATGCCAGTGATGTAGGCCTTATGACCCTGACAGCAAATGGATTAAACAAGCTACTAACAGGCTTCAGCATGCTTTCAGTAAGCTCCTTGAAATTTATTGAAAGCCTGCTGAACTTGCTAGCAGCTTGTTAAAATTTATATCCACATCCCAAGTCTGGAGCTGTTAGTCCAATGTTGCTATGAAGGCTTTAATAAAGGTTTTTGTAGCTTTTCAGAGGGTGGTAAGCTTACTGCCTATCTTAAAGAACACGAAAAGCTTGCTATACACACTGATCCTATACCTTAGTGTCAGTGGGATGAGATTTTCAACTCCAAAAAGTCTTCAATCCACTTTCTGGAAGTGTTCGAATCTATGGTTCAACATGATATTGTTAGGATGCAGAGCATCCAGCAAGGGTAAACAGATCAATTGCCGGCACCTAAAGGAATCAGGACCATACGGATAAGTGAAAAAAATATGTTTTATTTATGAAAATGACACACTTCCAACACCAAAACACCAGTAAACATAAACAAGCAAGTAAAAAATAATGAAACACAGAAAACCCAAAAATAAACACTGAACTATCTAACTAAATAGAAATGTAGAAAACACACATATAAGCAAAGAGGGGGACATCAGAAAAGGGGAACAGGGAGCCTGGTTACTGGGAGCAGACGAGAGTAAGGATGCAGGTTCCAGGTCACTTGGACAGGATTCAGGATCACGGATACAGGACAAGAACGGATTGGACACAGGCAGGGATAGGCTTGCAGAGAAAACACTGAAGCACTGGGACTGGGTGCAAGGCGGGCTTATATAGTCCCAGCAGTCCCATCAGGTGTATCCTAACAACCTGTATGCTCCATCTGCTGGGAGACACCCGCTGGTGGCCACCAGAACTACACCCTTTGGTTCTTCATACAATAGTGCCACCAGCAGGTGACCCGAGCAAGTACACAGGTCCTGACAGTTCCCCCCATTAAGGAGTGGCCTCCGGAGGCTCCATTCTGCGGTTAGCCTGACAGTCCATGCGGGATCAGTGGGCACGGGGTCATCAGGCGCCAGGTCATCAGGCACTGGATCAGTGGGCACTGTGTCATCAGGCTATGGATCAGCAGGCACAGAATCATCAGGCAATGGATCAGCGAGCACAGAATCATCAGGCACTGGATCAGCGGGCACAGGGTCATCAGGCTGGGCAGTAGACACTGGATCATCAGGCACTGGATCAGCGGGCACAGGATCATTAGGCTGAGCAGTAGGCACCGGGTCATCAGGCATTGAAGCAGTGGACAATGGGTCATTAGGCACTGGATCAGCAGGTACTGGGTCATCAAGCACTGGATCAGTGGGCACTGGGTTATCAGGCACTGGATCAGCAGGCACCGGGTCATCAGGTACTGGATCAGCAGGCACCAGGTCATCAGGCACTGGATCAGTGGGCACAGGGTCATCAGGCACCAGGTCATCAGGCACTGGATCAGTGGGCACAGGGTCATCAGGCACCAGGTCATCAGGCACTGGATCAGTGGGCAATGGGTCATCAGGCCCTGGATCAGCAGGCACAGAATCATCAGGCAATGGATCAGCGGGCACAGAATCATCAGGCACTGGATCACTGGGTCATCAGGCTGGGCAGTAGACACGGGGTCATCAGGCACTGAATCAGCTAACACAGGATCATTAGGCTGGGCAGTAGGCACCGGGGCATAAGGCATTGGAGCAGTGGACAATGGGTCATTAGGCACTGGATCAGCAAGCACTGGGTCATCAGGCACTGGATCAGCAGGCACTGGGTCATCAGGCACTGGATCAGCAGGCACAGGGTCAACAGGCACTGGATCAGCAGGCACCAAGTCATCAGGCACTGGATCAGCAGGCACAGGGTAATCAGGCTGGACAGTAGACACTGGGTCATCAGGCACTGGATCAGCGGGCACAGGATCATTAGGCTGGGCAGTAGGCACTGGGTCAGGCATTTGAGCAGTGGACAATGGGTCATTAGGCACTGGATCAGCAGGCACTGGGTCATCAGGCACTAGATCAGCAAGCACCAGGTCATCAGGCACTGGATCAGCAGGCACCGGGTCAGCAGGCACTGGATCAGCAGACACTGAATCAGCAGGCACTGGATCAGCAGGCAATGGATCAGCAGGCACTGGATAGGCAGGCACCGGATCATCAGACACTGGATCATCAAGCACCGGATCAGTGGGCAATGGATCAGCAGGCTGGGCCATAGGCACTGGGTCATCAGGCACTGGATCAGTGGGCATAAGGTCATCAGACACTGGATCAGTGGGCAAAGGGTCACCAGGTGCCAGGTCATCAGGCACTGGATCAGTGGGCACTGGGTCATCAGGCCCTGGATCAGCAGGCACAGAATCATCAGGCAATGGATCAGCGGGCACCGAATCACCAGGCACTGGATCAGCGGGCACAGGGTCATCAGGCTGGGCAGTAGACACTGGGTCATCAGGCACTGGATCAGTGGGCACAGGGTCATTAGGCTGGGCAGTAGGCACCGGGTCGTCAGGCATTTGAGCAGTGGACAATGGGTCATTAGGCACTGGATCAGCAGGCACTTGGTCATCAGGTACTGGGTCATCAGACACTGGATCAGCAGGCACCGGGTCATCAGGCACTGGCATCAGGCATCGGGCACAGGCACCAGGTCATTAGGCACTGGATCAGTGGGCACAGGATCATCAGGCACCAAGTCATCAGGCACTGGATCAGTGGGCAATGGGTCATCAGGCCCTGGATCAGCAGGCACAGAATCATCAGGCAATGGATCAGCGGACACAGAATCATCAGGCACTGGATCACTGGGTCATCAGGCTGGGCAGTAGACACTGGGTCATCAGGCACTGGATCAGTGGGCACAGGATCATTAGGCTGGGCAGTAGGCACTGGGTCATCAGACATTGGAGCAGTGGACAATGGGTTATTAGGCACTGGATCAGCAAGCACTAGGTCATCAGGCACTGGATCAGCGGGCACTGGGTCATCAGGCACTGGATCAGCAGGCATCCGGTCAACAGGCACTGGATCAGCAGGCATCAGGTCACCAGGCACTGGATCAGCAGACATCGGGTCAGCAGGCACTGGGTCAGCAGGCACTGGATCAGCAGGCAATGGATCAGCAGGCACTGGGTCATCAGGCACTGGATCAGTGGGCATAGGGTCATCAGGCACTGGATCAGTGGGCACAGGGCCATCAGGCACCAGGTCATCAGGCACTGGATCAGTGGGCACTGGGTCATCAGACCCTGGATCAGTGGGCACAGGATCATCAGGCAACGGATCAGCGGGCACCGAATCATCAGGCACTGGATCAGCGGGCACAGGGTCATCAGGCTGGGCAGTAGACACTGGGTCATCAGGCATTGGATCAGCAGGCACAGGATCATTAGGCTGGGCAGTAGGCACCGGGTCATCAGGCATTGGATCAGCAGGCATTGTGTCATCAGGCACTGGATCAGCAGGCACTGGATCAGCAGGCACCGGGTCATCAGGCACTGGATCAGCAGGCACGGGTCATCAGGCACTGGATCAGCAAGCACCGGGTCATCAGGCATTGGATCATCAGGCACTGGATCAGTGGGCACCGGGTCATCCATCACCAGGTCAGCAGGCACTGGGTCATCAGGCTGGGCAACAGGCACTGGGTCAGCAGGCTGGGCAGCAGGCACCGGATCATCCATCACCAGGTCAGCAGGCACCGAGCCATAAGGCTGGGCAGGGGGCACCGGGTCATCAGGCTGGGCAGCGGGCACTGGGTTAGTAGGCCGGGCATCAGTAACGGAATCATCAGATGGGGCAACAAGAACTGGCTCATTAAGCTGGGCATCAGGAACAGGATCAGTGAAGTCAAATTGATTAGCCAGCAAAGAGTCCATAGGGCCAAACTGTGTGATGGACAGAGAACCAGTCAGGTGGAATAGCGACAGGCAGGTCAGCAGCAGAAGTTTCAATTTCCATGGGCTGATCCAATGTGGCAGGAATGGTGGCAGGCCTGGCTGGAGCAATTGGAATCATGTCGCTTTGGACTGTAGTGGCTGGCTTAGAGGCAGACTGGAATGGGTTGGCTGGTGTGGTAGTAGACTGGAACACATTGGTGGATGTGGGTGCAGGATTGTATAGTGGCAAGATAGTGCGGGTTGGGAAAAATTTCTGTTTCTTTTTTGGTTTAGTTACTGAAATTCTGTATGTGGATGCAGGGCTGTGTGTAGGGTGTGCAGCTGATGGCAGAGAAGGATGGGAGGATGGTAAAAAAGAGGGAGCAGTTGCTGAGGGAGATTTCTGTGGGATAGTTGCAGGCAGCGGAGAGGAGGTAGATGGGTTAAAGGCAGGGAAGGTGCAGCAGGTGGAAACAGGGTACTGATACTTAGTTGGTAGCAGGGTATATTGTGCTGCAACTGTGGTTGCTGTGGGTGATGGAGGAAAAGGCATTTGAGCAGGGAGAGGTCTACCCACAGCAATGGGTGGTTGCAGGCTGACAGAGGCTGAGTGCAATATATTTGACCATGCCTGTAATAATGGTTGTACAAAATTCACTTTACATGCTGCCTGTCTGACCAGAGATTGTACTGAATTAATATATTCTACTAGCAATTGTTGGGAGCATGCTGAGTAGTGTTCCAAGAAAAAGGCTGAGTCATCTTCCCACAACCAAACCAAGGACTCCATCTGATTCACACTGAAAGGAGGGGTATAATCATCACCACCACTAGGGACCCTAGACAAAGCCAACTCTGCACAAATTTGAATGAGTGGCTGAATTTCTTCAAACAAAAATCTGCCTTAGTCAACAAAGGGGTGTGCCATATGGATGTATTCCAACAATTGCTCCCTGGTCTGCTCTTTCAAAAATTGGCAGCAGTAATCCCTATCTTCTGTTACCAGAAGTAAAAAATACAGAATCTCCTCAAAGTGCATCTTGCAGCAATTAGCAAGTGCTCAGACCTGATTCCCAGGTGCAGCCGGATAAGTGAAAAAAATATGTTTTATTTATGAAAATGACACACTTTCAGCACCAAACACCAGTAAACATAAACAAGCAAGTGAAAAATAATGAAACACAGAAAACCCAAATTAAACACTGAACTATCTAAATACAAATGTAGAAAACACACATATAAGCAAACAGGGGGGCATCAGAAAAGGGGAACAGGGAGCCAGGTTACTGGGAGCAGACAGGAGTAAGGAAACAGTTTCCAGGTCACTGGGACAGGATTCAGAATCACGGAGACAGGACAAAAACGGATCGGACACAGGCAGGGACAGGCTTGCAGAGAAAACACTGAAGCACTGGGACTGGGTGCAAGGCAGGCTTATATAGCCCCAGCAGTCCCATCAGGTGTAGCCTAGCAACCAGTATACTCCATCTGCTGGGAGACACCCGCTGGTGGCCACCAGAACTACACCCTTTGGTTCTCCATACAATAGTGCCACCAGCAGGTGGCCCGAGCAAGTACACAGGTCCTGACAGATATTAGACTCATGAGCACTAAAAAGGGCAAAAGAAAAGGTAACATCCAGAGGGGCTTAGAAGCTCTAGAAAGGAAGAAAAATATAGTGATTAGGGCAGCCGACATTTTTTTTAAAAAGAACAGTGTAAAAATAAAAAGTAAAAAGCAAAATAAATAATAAAAAAAAAAAAGAATTAAAGCGCCCCGTCCTTGCGAGCTCGCGTGCAGAAGCGATCGCATACGTAAGTCTCGCCCACATATGAAAACGGTGTGCAAACCACACATATGAGGTATCACCGCGATCGGTAGAGCGAGAGCAATAATTCTAGCACTAGACCTCCTCTGTAACGCAAAACTGCTAACCTGTAGAATTTTTTAAACGTCGCCAATGGAGATTTTTAAGTTTCAAAGTTTGTCGCCATTCCGCGAGCGGACGCAATTTTGAAGCATGACATGTTGGGTATCATTTTACTCGCCATAACATTATCTTTCACAATATGGAAAAAAAATGGCCTAACTTTACTGATTTTTTATTTTTTAACTAAAAAAACTGAATTTATTCAAAAAAAAGCACGCTTGGAAGACCGCTGCGCAAATACGGTGTGACATAAAGTTTTGCAATGACCGCCATTTTATTCTCTAGGGTGTTAGAAAAAAAAATATATATATATAAGGTTTGTGGGTTCTAAGTCATTTTATAGCAAAAAAACTGATTTTAACTTGTAAACAACTAACCCAAAAAACAGCCCCCTAACTGAAGTGGTTAAAAATGATTGTATAGAAAGCTTGCGATATTGAAATACTTACTAAAAAAGAAGCCAGGTACTTAGTGTCTGACGCTCCTAAGATACCCATCATTTATCAACTACCCAAAATACACAAAAACAATACCCATCCTCCTGGTAGGCCTATAGTGAGCGGTATAGACTCAGTGTTTTCCAGGATTGGTGAATATGTGGATTGTTTTCTACAACTGATCGTTCAAACATACCCCTCCTATTTAAGGGACAGCAAAGACTTGCTTAATATTTTGAGAGACCTACCAGTACATGAAGACACATGGATGGCTCTTAATTCCAACAAATTAGAGGGGTAGACATGGGGGCTAAATATGCCTCCAGTGTAACTAACATTCTCATAAGCCAATGGGAGGAGCATAACATCTACAATAAACCTATCACACAGTTACGGCTCTATAAAAGGTATATTGATGATATTATCATCATGTGGGATGGATTTGTGGATGCTTTGGAAGTTTTCCTTGAAAAAATTAACCACAACAAATATGGTCAGACGTTTTCAGCCAGTTGGAGTTTAACTGAGCAAAGTTTCCTGGATCTGGTCCTTATGAAGTATAACAATACCATCGTTACTAAGACCTACTTCAAGGACACTGATAGGAATAGTTATTTCCCTACAGCCAGTTGCCATCATCCCACATGGCTAAATGGGATTCTGAAAGGACAGCTCACAAGTATCTGATGGAATTGTGGCAATTTAAAGGATTATGTTCAACAAACCGAAAAGATCATAAATAGATTTAAAGATAAGGGTTATTGTGAGTCAGGGTTACGCAATACACAACAACAAATCAAAGACCTGGATAGGAACAATCACAATTCAAAGCACAATGGAGAATTAGATACCATTACGACATTTGGTAGAAATTTCAGATTCTTAGAGCACATGGCCCATAATACTTCAGGATTACTACCTAAACATCCCAAGTTAAATTATAGGAGATTCTCTACTCTTAGAAACAAACTCGCCCCTAATGTTTACAACCCCCCCCCCCCCCAAGAAAAAACCCACTTTCTTAAAGGTTTCTTTTATTGCAAAAGATGCAAGGCCTGCAGGACCACCAACCACGACAAGAAAATTTTAGATCACATAGCACGGGACTCGAGTACCAAATCAATAAATGTATTACATGCAAAACCACCCATGTGACATATCTTATCATTTGCCCCTGTGGGTTGCAATACGTGGGACGTACCACTAGAAGTTTGGGTACACGCATTGCACAACATCTTAACAATATTAAAAAAAGCTTCCCCAAACATACTTTATCCAACCATATTAGGTTATGCAATGATAGAGATCCTAGTAAGGCTCGGTTTTTTGGCATAGATAGGATAGAACCCCATTGGCGTGGAGGGAATCTCACTCGGTCTATTTCTAAGTGGATTTACAGGCTCCACACATTACAACCTGCTGGCATCAGTTCAGATATATATTTAAACTACTTTTTGTCCAATTATTAGTTAGAACTACAGCTTTCACTATTTATGTATATGTCGTAGTAAGGATGGCCCAATCGCCATTTAATCTGATTAGTCATCAGTTTGTGTCCTTTTAAACTTTAGTGAATTCCCTTCTCCTTTTTCTCCACCAGATGGAGTTTAAGCTATATCTCTCATATATCATTCTAAGGTGTTATTCCCCTTGTTTCCACCGGGGGCCATTCATATAAATTACACGATTTCAATACTCACTTAGCCATTTCACATTCACTCAGCTACCATTGGCTGATTTAAACTTTCATCAATGAGGATTAAATTAGATTGGCTGTCTATCAGAGTGGATTTTGTATATATAACAAGAAGTGATAAAATGCTGCATCGGGTAGGCTGGTATTTGCATGCATCACTTCCGCTCTTTGGAACGCAGGAGGGCCACAGATCGTGTCCCCTGCTTCCTTGTTTTTACTGGAACTTCGTTTTTTTTTTTTCATTTTAAATAAAATTTGCAGAGACGTTCTTCACTATTGGAGTCCTCTATTTGTTTCCTTCTCATCCATCTGGGACCCTGAGGCTGTGATAATCCGTCCTCAGTTCCTGGCTCACTGATGATATTGTGTGGAGACATATAAGAGGCGTTTTTCTGTCTCTGTCATGGAGATCAACTCCTTCTGGTGAGTAGGGTGTGGAATTGGTGTAGATGGAGGTTAACATCACCCCTATCATCTTGTGAAACCTGCACCTTCAACACAGGATTGTGGATTGTCTGCACTAATGAACTGTTCACTATTTTCTATTACCTTTTTTTACTGATCATGGAACATTTTTTTTTGGACTTGTGCAATATGGAATTCATATGAATTTGATGATACATGAAGTTAAGTAAACTGTTCGCCAATATCTTTAAATTCACCACCCTTGCTGGGTCTATGAGGGAAGCTTTTGTGCTCATACATAAGCCTGGCAAAGACCCTCAACTCCTGGAGTCCTACCGACCTATTTCCCTTCTCCACATCTGGACATCAAGATATTTGCCAAGATCCTGGCTCTCCGTTTAACCACTTCAGCCCCGGAAGGATTTCATACTTTAGGACCAGAGCACTTTTTGCGATTCGGCACTACGTCACTTTAACTGACAATTGCATGGTCATGAGATGTTGTACGAACGAAATTTGCATCCTTTTTTTTCCCACAAATAGAGCTTTCTTTTTGTGGCATTTGATCACCTATGCGTCATTTCTGGTCGCCGCTATAAACAAAATAGAGCAACAATTTTGCAAAAAAAAAAAATTTTTCTTACTTTTTGCTAATTATTGATTGATTTGCGCAAAAGTTGCTGCGTTTACGAATGATGAGAATTAATTTCTGGGATTTTCATTTATTTTTTACTAGTAATGGCGGCGATCTGCGATTTATAGCGGCACTGCAATAATGTGGCGGACATGTCGGACCATTTTGACACTTTTTTGGGACCATTGGCATGTATACAGCGATCAGTGCTATAAAAATGCACTGATTACTGTGTAAATGTCATTGGCAGTGAAGGGGTTAACCTGGAGAGGGCGCTCTAAGGGTTATGTGTTCCTTTAGTGTGTTCTAACTGTGTGGAGGCTGGGCTGGCAGGGGGAGGGGAGTAATTATGGCTTCCATATACAGGAAGCCTGTGATCACAGCCCTTTTCCCTCTGTCAGAACGGAGATCCGTGTTTACATATACGGACCTCCGTTCTTTCACTGCAGGGGAGCCATCGTGGGTAGCCGGCGGAGATAGGGTCCACCTTACCCGCTCCCTGGCCCTCCCGGAACACAGTGAGTGCGCGAACACGCCTCAGACGGCATGCGTTCGCTCACAATACTAGTTATCGTGGCCGCCATCAGGTGACGGCGGTTTGCGATAATGAGCCACTTTGTCGCCTCCACGCTGCGGCCGGCGGTCGGCAAGTGGTTAAACAATGTAACTCTCAGCCTGATTCATACATTCTATGGACAGATGAGACCAAGATCAACTTGTACCAGAGTGATAAGAAGAGAAGTGTATGGAGAAGGAAAGGAACTGCTCATGATCCAAAGCATACCACCTCATCAGTGAAGCATGGTGGTGGTAGTGTCATGGCGTGGGCATGTATGGCTGCCAAGGACTTAAGTAGGACGACGAAAACAGTCGCAAGTGTAGTACTTATTTATCTTGGTCAAGGTAACCGTCGGTATGTACGGGTGCGGTACTGTGATGGTGGTGG
>BLSH010290152.1:767835-784054 GCA_018402905.1 Glandirana rugosa | reverse complement strand
CTGGTGCTCCAGGACCTTCAAAAGTGCAAGAGGTAGTCAAGAAATTATGTGTGTAATTTATGCTCCTAGAACGCCTGACGTTGCTCCCTGCATGTTGGGCCTCTGTATGTGGCCAGGCTGTGTAAAAGTGTCACATATGTGGTATCGCCATACTCGGGAGGAGTAGTAGAATGTGTTTTGGGGTGTAATTTGTGGTATGCATATGCTGGGTGTGAGAAATAACCTGTTAACATATGACAATTTTGGGGAAAAAATAAAAAATAAATAAAAAATTAATTTTGCAAAGAATTGTGGGAAAAAAATTACAACTTCAAAAAATTCACTATGCCTCTTACTAAATACCTTGGAGTGTCTACTTTCCAAGAAGGGGTAATTTGGGGGGTATTTGTACTTTCCTGGCTTGTTAGGGTCTCGGGAAATGAGATAGGCCGTCAGTAAATCAAGTGTGATCAATATTCAGTGATTGGCACCATAACTTGTAGACTCTATAACTTTGACAAAGACCAAATAATATACACTAATTTGTTTTTTTTTTTTTACCAAAGATAGGTAGCAGTATAAATTTTGGCCAAAATTTATGAAGAAAAATTACTAATTTGCAAAATTTTATAACAGAAACGAAGAAAAATTCATTTTTTTACAAAATTTTCGGTCTTTTTTTAATTATAGCGCAAAAAATAAAAAACCCAGCGATGATTAAATACCACCAAAAGAAAGCTCTATCTGTGTGAAAAAAGGACGCAAATTTCATATGGGTACAATGTTGCATGACTGAGTAATTGTCATTCAAAGTGTGAGAGCGCTGAAAGCTGAAAATTGGTCTGGTTGTTAAGGGGGTTTAAGTGCCCAGTGGTCAAGTGGTTAAGTAAGTAATTACTAAGAATTGCAGGCCTATAATACATATCACCAAATTTCCATGCAAAAAATTGTACCACTTTTGGTACAAAATTCCAGACAGAATCATACCGCCAAGGAGGTTAACATAACAGCCCCCCCCAGATTTGCCACAGCTGAGACCTTGATGAACACACATATAATTTGAGCTGGGCTGCCTAGTAAAGCAGCAGCCCTTTAGGCTGGGAACTTCTCCTCCTGGACAATAACAAGGCTGCCTCAGACCCCAGACTATTTATATCACCTACTGGGCGCTCTACCCCAGGGATTGGCTGAGACAACATAACTATTGGAATTGCTGATTTGCCTTCTCCCGACCCACTATATTCTGGAATTTTCCAGAAGACAAGGGGAAGCAAGCAAACTGCTCCACTAATTACAGTGAAGCCAAAATGAACTCAACTTTCCAAGCAACCTTTCTAAGAGGGTGCTACATAAGAGATGTCATTTTTCACCTTCTTCTGAAAATTATAGTTGCCCATGTGTGTGTCTGATCTAAAGAATTTTAGTTTGAACTTCTTTTCGAACTGTAGCTGCTGACTTTAAAAATCAGCTGCTTACCAGTGCCTAGAGACTAGTCTTCCCACAGTCTTCTTGGATACAAGAGCTGGCTGTGACTTCCTGAGGAACTACAGCTGTCTCCTCACTGCCCACACACAAGCTCCTGCAGCACTTTGTGATGGTCCTGCAGCCTCCTGGCACATACTATGTGTTGCAGGAAGCTGCAGAAGGGGAGGGGGTGGAGCAGGGGATTGCAGAAGTAGAAGTGGGTACCAATAAATATTGGCACATACTCCAACCCCCCAAACGAAAACCTGTAACTTAGGTATAGACTGGGGGGAAAGAGCAAACTAGATGGGTTTTACTTTTTAGGTGAAATTCCACCTAACACTTTATAAGTCACTGACCTGGAATAAGCATGTAGAAAGCAAAGTCAGAGTAAAGTCAGAACTGCAGATATACAATTGTTCCAGGTAATTGACTCAGAAAGTGTCAGTGTTTGGATCAGGCAGGCAGACAACTAACATGTTTTAACAGTTTAACATTGCTGTTTAGCTTTTGGTAAATGTCTCCCACTATCATCCATATGTACATCCTAGTCTGCTTGACCATCTGACATTGCTGTTTAACTTTTGGTAATATCCTCTGCTACCATATCTCTAAACTTTTATATATTTAATGCTAGCTCTATAACAAACTCACTGCATTAGCAATATAACTGGTGATTGACTCTCAGCTCCATTTGGCGTGAGTGATCAAGAAACTCAATTAACATTTGTGACCCAAGCCTTTGTCTGGTCTGATATTGTCCATATCCCCTCCCATATTCATGTGTCTCAAATCAGACCCTATAATGCTCAATTGAGAAATGCATGCCTTCTCAAGGTCCCTATAAATTTAAAGCAGCCTATGGGGAAGCGCAGACAGTGGCATGGCGCAGACATCATGGCTCTTTCATAAGTGGCTCTGTCACGAGTGGTGCGCAGTTTCACCGTTACAGTTTACCGAAAGCAGGATAACTAAAACTGGATGAAGATGCCACAAGAACTCTGCTCCACTCTGGAAAGATGACAAGCAAACCAGCATTTGATATTGAACTTATTTGAAGTCAGATGCCCACTCTCTATACACTATCATGCTCCTTCTACTCGTCCTTCTCAAATTGGTGTCTTCTATCCTCAAATTATCCCTACTTTACCCCTCCTATCTACTGCAGAGCATACACATATCGCCCTCACTCCCACCCTCTCCCTACTACTGCACCCATCATCTCCTGCAATTGCTGAACCCATATGCTAACCTAAACACCAGGGCAGTTAGGCATGTGCACTCATACACATCACACTCCCATCTTACCTTCCTCACTCTCATTCTTCTCCTAGTCTCCAGGGACATGTCTTTAAATCCTGGTTCTCCATTTTCCAAATGCAAACCACATATCCGACACCCCTCCTCTGGCAACAGCCGCAACCCACTTAGTCTAATTTCTATCCCCCTGCTTCCTAAAACCAGCCCCCAATCTCATGCACCCATTGGAATGCCCACTCCTTCTGTAACAAGCTGGCATCTGTGCATGACCTTTTCATCTCTCATGGCTTTAACATACTCACCATAACTGAAACCTGGCTTCAAAATTTTGGCTTCTCCTGCTGTCCTCTCCCATGGTGGCCACCACTGGACTCACTCCCCAGACTCAATGGACAGAAAGGATGTGGATTTGGATTCCTTCTATCCCCACAAAGCACCTTCCAAGTCCTTCCTATCCCTCTCTCTCTATCCCTTTCTTCTTTTGAGATGCACTGTATTTGTATGTTTTCTCCCATTTCTCTGAGGAGTGCAGCAATTTATTGGCCTCCTGGACCAGTATCTCACTTTTTTGATGACTTCGCTGCCTGGCTACCCTACTCTGAAATGTCCACTATCATTCTTGGTGACTTCAACATCCCCGTTAATGTTAATAGACCAGCTACAGCTCAACTTTTCAACTTAACCTCATCTTTTGACCCTAACCCCTATATAAATCTGCCCTCCTAAGATACAAATCCTGCCTCCATGCTGCCAAACACGCCTACTTTGTCTCTCTGATTAATACCTTGTCATCCAGTCCCCGTTGGCTCTTCTCAAACTTTAACTCTCTGCTTTGTTCCCCACCCCCTCTACCCACTAACTCACTCACTGCACAAGAGATTGCCAAGCACTTCAAAGACAAGATTGATGCAATACACGAGGACACCTCCACTGTGCGTACATCTTCCCCATGCAACATACCTTGCCTAACAGCAGAGTGAACACTCTCCTCTTTTGAACTGGCTACTACTGAAGAGGTTACAAAACGTTTCTCAGAAGCCCACCTAACCAATTGTCCCCTGGATTCTGTTCCCCCACAACTACTATGGTCGCCTTCTTATTCCATCCTATGTTCCCTCACTCACATCTTCAATCTCACCCTCTCTAGTGGCACCTTCCTCTCCCCTCTAAAACATGCGCAGATCACTTCCATACTTAAAAAGCCCTCACTGGACCACACCAACCTGAACAACTTAAGTCCCATCTCATTGCTTCCATTTACCTCTAAGCTTCTAGAATGCTTAGTCTACAACCGTCTTAGCTCCTACCTCAGTAAAAATAACCTTCTTTACCCCCTATGGTCTGGCTTTCACTCGCAGCACTCCACGGAAACCGCCTTACTAAAACTCACTAATGATTTACTAACTGCCAAAACCAATGGCCACTGCTCTATACTCCTACTCCTTGACCTCTCTGCGGCCTTTGATACTGCTGACCACCCGCTCCTTCTCAATAAACTCTGTTCCCTTGGCCTCCAAGACTCTGCTCTATCCTGGTTCTCCTCCTACCTATCACAGCGCTCCTTCAGTG
Source organism: Glandirana rugosa (assembly GCA_018402905.1). Lineage (NCBI taxonomy): Eukaryota > Metazoa > Chordata > Amphibia > Anura > Ranidae > Glandirana > Glandirana rugosa. The sequence continues at coordinate 779,782 of BLSH010290152.1, read as the reverse complement.
TTACCTACAACTCTGTCTCCCCCTCTCCATTACCCCTTTCTGTAGGGGTACCCCAAGGCTCTGTTCTTGGACCCCTTCTCTTCTCTATCTACACCTCCTCCCTTGGTCACTGGGCCCATGGCTTCCAATACCGTCCATATGCCGATGACACCCAAATCTATCTGTCTACTCCTCACTTCACTTCTTCAGTATCCTCTCACATTACTAACTTGCTTACTGACATATCAGCATGGATGTCACACCACTTCCTTAAACTGAATCTCTCTAAAACCGAGCTAGTAATATCTCCCCCCCCCCCCCGCACATGCCCCCCTCCATGACTTTTCCATCAAAATGAGTAATGCAGCCATCAATCCCTCCCATAATGCCAGGGTACTAGGTGTAATCCTAGACTATGACCTGTCCTTTCAGCCCCAAATTCAATCCCTGTCAAAAAGCTTGTAGACTTCACCTCCATAACATCCCTAAAATAAGCCCCTTTTTAACAAATGAAACTACCAACTTCCTCATTCACTCCCTTGTTATCTCTTGCCTTTATTATTGCAACTCCCTTCTCATTGGCCTACCTCTCCATCGTCTATCCCCTCTTCAGTCTATCATGAATGCTGCTGCCAGACTTATCCACCTTACCAACCACTCAGTGTCTGCCACCCCTCTCCACCAATCCCTACATTGGCTCCTGATCGCCCAGCAAATTAAATTCAAAATACTAACCACAACATACAAAGCCATCCACAACTCTGTCCCAAGCTACATCACCAATCTTGTCTCCAAATATCACCCAAACTGTCCTCTCCAGTCCCCTCAAGACCTCCTACTCTCAAGCTCCCTTGTCACCTCCTCCCATGCATGTCTCCAGGATTTCTCCAGAGCCTCTCCCATCCTCTGGAACCCTTTGCCTCAACCTGTCCGGCTATCTCCTACTCTAGCTGCTTTCAGGAACTCCCTGAAAACACTTCTCTTCAGGGAAGCCTATCACACCAATCTTTGCCAATCACCAATCTCCAACTAATCTTTTACCGTTTCCATCAGCTCACTCCCCACAGTAACAACCTTTTGTACCACCTGCCCCCCCCCCCATTCGATTGTAAGCTCTTCTGAACAGGGCCCTCTTAATCCTCTTGTATTCTATTGTATTGAACCTGTATTATCCCCCTTTTATATAGTAAAGCGCTGCGTAAACTGTTGGCGCTATACAAATCCTGTATAATAATATTAGTAATAATAATGGTAACCTACGTATTTTCTCAGCACAGGTTTCCTTTAATAAGGTGCACCTGCCCAGCCTTTATGATCCATCATATAGTGGCACATAGCAAAGGTCAAGATCTCACTCATGCTTGTGAAAGGTTGCGCTGTGAAACATTATAAAAAATTGGCAAAGCAGATGGAATTTGTTGAGAATATTGCAAGGATAAAGTTTTATCTGAGAGCCAGCAGGACAGGCAGAACACCTGAGAAGAGGAGATCGGAAGCCGATGATCATATCAAACAAACATAGGGTCACTAAAGGGACCCATAAAATACAAGACATGTACTCAACACTAGGTACCTCATACAAAGATTTACCTTTCTACCTTCAAGATACATGTAAAAAAAGAACATAACAGTGTTTCTTTTATAGAAAGAGACATGTTACCCTTTTTTCCCGAGATACTATAAGTTAATGTCATCCAGAATAATAGACCTCAGTTATAGTGGAGTTTAAAGCATTTCTAGGCAATAAAGAAGTCTGGCTGTGCAATAGAATTTGCCTTTATGACAAATTTCTGTTTTTCATGTTCCTTTTAACCCTCTTCTAATGCTTGAATGTGCTTATTATTACTTGTAAGGTAACCATTAAACATTCTGATCATCAGAACAAGTTCTCAAATCTATGTATATATGTGTGTATGGCCACCCTTAGAGATTAGAGGTCTGTAATAAACAAGGTACATTGACTGCCCTGCCCTGAAATTAACCCTAAAAGAAAAGGATCCACCATGTATTATGTACCAGGTTGTTAGAAGGTTCCCATTAAAGCCTCGTACACACTACTAGTTTTTTCATTTAATCCAATAGGGCTGAACGAAAAAAAAAATTGACAGCTCAGGAGGAGCCGCTTTACTAACAATCCAATGTCAGTACATTGATCTCCCCTGCTGTGCTATTGTGTTCTGACAGGGGGACAGCCCCCCACCAGAACACTCCGCAATTGGCTTCTGGCTTCTGTCGGATCAGCTGCAGTACACTCGGGCCAAATGAGGAGGGAGAGTCCCGGGCACCCGAGCCACTCCTGCAACATCACTGGATAAAGATGGGCTCAAATAAGTATTAGGGGGCTGGGGGAGCTGCTGCATACAGAAGGTTTTTCATTCTAATTCATCCATCTAGAATGCATTAAGATAGAAAAGCTTCTGCCTTTAGAATTACTTTAAGGTGTTACTAAACCCACAACAGTAAAATCAGTTTGTATATGCAGTAAAGCATGCTTGTTATGCCCACTGTGGAACCTAGGGGTTTAATCCTTTGAATTGCGTAAAAAGGCTGTTTGGTCCTGTCTTCTCTGATCCCACCCCCACCCCCTTCTTCCACTGTTCCCTATGCATCTCCCGATAAGTCTGAGTGTTTGGAGTCACTCTGCACATGCTCAGTTTGGTGTGTATTGCTTGGGAGGGTGCAAGTGATCAGCACAGGGCCAATCAGCACTGTCCAGACAGAGGGTTAGGGGTCCTGCAGCCTCATAGGACAATCAGAGTAGAATGAAATCTCCTCCTACAAGCTTTAATTAGACACTGATATAAGTCACACGACTGCTATATATTGCTGATGAGAAAATGTTTTTAGCAGTTTGTATTTACTAAAATAATTGCATTTCCAGGTTCTGTGTGCTCTGGGAGTCCAGTGTTGTGAAAAACTACAAAAAATGGTCATGCTGTTTTTATTTTATTGTCGAGAAAGGAAACCCCTCACCACACAAAGAAAATATTGTTTCAACAATGTATGATATTGATTTAGTCAGCTTTTTCTTAAAGCAGTATTAACCGCTTGTCCTCTGGAAGGTTTTACTCCCTTCATGACCAGGGCATTTTTTGCTATTCAGCACTGTGCTATTTTAACTGACAATTGCAGGGTCATGCAACTATGTAGGTAATTTTTTTTTTCACACAAATAGAGCTTTCTTTTGCTGGTATTTGATCAGCACAGTTTTTTTTTAATTTTTATTATTTAAACAAAGAAGACTGAACATTTTGAACCTAGTCAATAAAAAAATTTTAAAAAAATTGAATTTCTTCATAAATTTGGCCAAAATGTATTCTGCTACATGTCTTTGATAAAAAAAAAAATCCCTATATGTGTATATTAATTGGTTTGTGTGAAAATTATAGACACCATACTGTAATGGCTTTGTTCAGCAACTTAGTGGGACTGTGATAAGGTGGTGGGCAATCTGGCTCTAACAGACACTGGCTGGGAGGGTCATTAACTGACATTGACGTCACTAGTGACACTAAGGGATTGATTTACTAAAGCTGAAAAGTGCAAAATCTGGTGCAGTTCTGCAAAGAAACCAATCAGCTTCTGGGATTTGTTGTCAAGTTAGAAGCTGATTGGCTACCATGTGCAGCTGCACCAGATTTTGCACTCTCCAGTGTTAGTAAATCAACCCCTAAGGCTTCATGTACACATAGCCTATTATGACTGCCGGTCACGGGAAAACACAAAATGCAGCAAAACCGGCAGACAAAAGGTTCCTATCCTGAACGCGATTCTTCCACATTCAAGAGAGGGAGATTGAGGGAATGTTGAAACTCCTCTAATAGCAGCAGCTTCTATATGACCCTAAAAGCCTATGTGTACATGAACACGTAGGATTTTATGGAGGTGAGTTTAGGAGTTTTGCCAAAAAAATACCAAAAGCTCCTAAACTCATGTTTAGAAGCTATTGTGTACATGAAGCCTTGTACAGTGATCAGTGATAATACTGTACACTGACATTGTACTAATGACACTGGTTGGGAAGGGGTTAACATCTAGGGGCAATCAAGGGGTTAACTGTGTGACTAACAATGTGTGTAATGTGTGCTGCTTTTACTTTACTATCTGTCGTTTTATTCTCCCTGCTTTGCAGGGAGAGGAAACATCCAAATCACTGTTCCTATGTACACAGAGTTCTGTGTTTTTGTAAACATAGAACTCTGTGTGTAATTGGAAACTGATCAGCAGATTTCAGCCAAAATCATTGGCTAACTTTGCTTCCAAACTACTGCTGTGTCCAATCACAACCCCTGAAGAAAACCAGTCACGTACATGTAGGTGACTGTGCCTGTACCTGCTGCCTGCTCACAGTATTTTTACTGTGAGCAGTCAGCAGATGGTTAAATTCAAAAATGTAATGTATTGCAATCAATTCTATATGTGGTGGCTGCATTTGTTTTCTTTGTCTAGGCTTTTTTTTTCATTTATTTTTATTTGGTGACGTGATCAGTAAGGGCTTATTTACACTGGTGTCACCCTCTGAGGAGCAATCCAAAGTGGATTGCTTTTCAGAGGGAGTTTGCCAGGCAATGAGAAGTTGCTATGCTATGTCACATCATATTTGTTGCTGTGGCATGTGAAGGGATTCTGTCAGGATCCAGAAGCTTGCTGACATCAGACTGAAAGGAAAGAGCGGGACCAGATGTGTGGTGCTGGACTAATGATCCCTTCAGATGGAAATGGTGTCTGTGAGGGACCTGGATGGGGGGACTTCACCAAGGAAGGTGAATTTAGCGGCAGGCAAGATGGGTTAGAGGGGGATGGGAGTGATAGATGCATGGATGGAGAAAGAATAGATTTTGCCTGGATTTAGGCTTTAGTTACAGCATCGGTTATTTTTTTCTTTTGGAAAAAATATTTTAAACCGTAACAAACGTTGACTGTTGTAAACACCTCCACTGCTTATAGATGACTTGTGCCAGCCCCTGTGGCTATCAATTTTATGTAGCAAGGATTGAAAGAAAGAACTCCCTCAAAATAACAGGCAGACTTTGTGGGCAGTAATTTAAAAAATCTATATCTTTATTACAAAAAGTGAATTAAAAAATTACATGTAACACACAACAGCGTATTGCTTGACAAAGTCAACAGATACCCAATATAGGAAACATAGAGGTATGGATCATTTTACTGAATAAATAAAGGTCCCTGATGAATGTAATAAACAAATTGTGTACCTGTGTATAGATTAGGTCCATAAATCCTCCATGTTTGCTTGTTGACGCGTTTCGCTATCCAATAGCTTCCTCAGGACATACTGGGTAGGTGCTGATGGGCCTTGAAAAGCAGGTATAGGAAAACACCCCACAGGACAAAGACAGACTAAAAACATTCATATCATAAGGGTCAATTTGCAAATATTGGATGCAATTCAATCTAGAAGTATGACATCAGGATCAGTCCAGAGGGAGATGAAGACCCATCCTACAAGGAACCAACATAACAGCAAGCTCTAACAATAATATGTATGAAAGGATATAGATCAGTCAAAGCTGAGCATAGCCCAATACAATGTGAATGTAAGGGAACACGGTCATCACATTCGGATATGTAGGTCAAAAAATGGTCAGGACAGCCTTCAAGAAATGCCGTGGTCTATTCAGAAAAGAAGGGCTAACAAATATAGTTGCCAATTTGGGAAGGGAGAAGCCTTGTAGGCGTATGTCAGAGTATTCCTCATCTGGGGGCATAAACTGTAGAGCCACGCCTAGAAACCCTAAGTAAGGTGGGGGCACCTTGCCTCACAATGCGATGACCGTTATAAAATTAGTTTAGAACATTCATCACGGACCTTTATTTATTCAGTAAAAAGATCCATACTTTATGTTTCCTATATTGGGTATCTGTTGAATTTGTCAAACAATAGGGTGTTGTTGTTTTGAGGGAGTCTTTTCTTTCAATCCTTGCTGTATATCTATTGGATGTTGGCACAGTGGGGTCCTCATCTTCTGTATCAATTTTTATAGATTGGCCTGAATTTAAATGTGGATAAACATATAAATAATGGCCTTTGAAATAAAAAAGGATTTGTTAAACTGATTACTTCCTTCCCAAATTAACCCCATACAGATTATTTCTCATTAAGGCGGGCCTTTAACCCCTTTTCTACTGTAGTAAAGTGTTACTAAACCCAGTACCCTGCATTCACTATATCTGGTCTCCCACAGCACACAGAACATGGAAATGCAATTATTTTAGTAAATATAAACTGCTAAATACCTTTTCTCATCAGCAGTATATAGCAGTCTTATGACTTTTATGAGTGCCTGGTTAAAACTTGTAGGAGGAGTTTTCATTCTACTCTGACTGTCCTTTGAGGTTGAGTGACCCCTGATCAATCTCTAGCAATACACATCAAACTGAGCATATGTAGAGTGACTCCAGGGCTCACTTTTATTAGGAGATGGATTTGGGGACTGTGGAAGAAGGTGTGGATCAGAGAGAAGAGGGTCAAACAGCATTTTTATACAAATCAAAAGATTAACCCCTTGGGTTCCACAGTGAGTATAACAAATATGTTTTACTGCATATACAGACAGATGTTACTGGGTTTGGGTTTAGTAACACTTTAAATTGTGAATCTGCAGCCTGTTCTATAGCCTTTGAGCTACTGATCTGCCCAGTTACTACTGTGTACCAAGCCCACATTAGACAGGTTGGTGCAGAGCCACAGAGTCACTGTGCGGGACAGATCCAAGGGGCTGGATAGCATGTGATCCCTCTGGTTTGCCATAACAGTGACCACCTTATTGTGTACATTGTCGATCTCTGCACTTCTCTACACTTGGAAAATGGATGAATGAGTGGCAGCAGATTCTGATTCTGTTTAACTAACACGGGAATGTTTTTTTAACCATTTCATGCCCCTTCCTCTCCTACACATACTATCTCAATGCTTGCTCTATGTGACAAGGATATTAACCCGTCAGTTCTCTATTCCTGCACATCTAAACATTAACCCCTTCATCTCCATCCTTCCTTTGTGTATGATCTGCCCAATAATGTATCTAGTACACTATTACCAAGCTCCAAGTTTAACCCCTCAATACCAACATGTTTCTTCATTTTCAGAAATTTGTGGGGGAAAAAGGAGATCACCTTCCAAATTTTGCTTTCCAAAAAGGGGTCATTATATAGTGATATTAAAGTGCTACTGAACCCACAACAGTAAAATCAGTGTGTACAGTGTATGTAGTAAAGCATACTTGTTATACTCACTGTGGAACCTAGGGGTTTAATCCTGCGCATTGTGTAAAAATGCTGTTTGATCATGTCTTCTCTGATCTTCCCCTTCTTCCACTGTAACTAATCCACCTCCCGATAGAAGAGAGAATTGGGGGCACTCTGCACATGCTCAGTTTGGTGTGTATTGCTAGAGAGTCTTTGTTTTCCTTGAGAGGGTGCATGTGATTGGCACAGGGCCAATCAGCACTGTCCAGCCAAAGGGTCCAGGGTCCTGCACCCTCATAGGACAATCAGAGGAGAGTAAAAACTCAGCTAAAGCTTTAACCAGACACTGATAATAGTCATAAGACTGCTATATACTGCTGATGAAAAAAGGTATTTAGCAGTTTATATTTACTAAAATAATTGCATTTCCATGTTCTGTGTACTGTGGGAGACCAGATATAGTGAATACATGGTTCTGAGTTTAGTAACACTTTAAACCCAAAAGCAAACATTTATTATATTGCAGCTTACCATTTATAGATGTGATGGTCGTTATCAGTTTTCTTTTTTAGTCTCCCTTTCTTCTATTTTCATCTGGTGATCCTGCCAGTAAGACTGCTGTTTTTCTTTTCCAATGAATTTTATTGAACAGAAATTTTGACAGATAATAAGGTTCTTTACAACACAGGTACAAGTTCAACAACAGTGTTATAACGGTGGGTGTCAAGTCATTACATTCTGATCATTGCACAACTATACCATATCAAAATTACTATCCATGGCCGTCTCTGCTCGGAGAACAAGGTGGAAGTATGTGAGATACCTGGAACTCACTGATCGAGGTGGATTATTCAGTGTGAACATAACAATGTTGCTACTAACACTTATAACAGTTCAAAACTATTATGCATATATAATTCTAAACAGCATAGGTGAGGAGGAGGGAAAGAGAGAGAATCCTGCAAAAGCACTCTTGTGCAATAGAACCAAATTTGCCATCATTGGGCCATAATACAGACACATTACCAAATTTAAACTAGTCTTGGGGTAACCTTAAAGCCTGCTTTCAAACTTGTAGAAACCAGAATCAGAGCAAAGTTAGAAATTTTATGGAATGGAGAAAGGGAAGAAATAAGAGAAAGAAGGAAGAAAAGAGAAAAGGTTTACAGGTGATCACCATGCTCCAGACTACTGACCCCTCCCTCCGTCCCAGCACTCATGGTGACTGAAGATATCCAATCCCGGGGTTCCAAACCTTTTCAAAGCGATGTTGTAGGTCGCGAAGGATACAAGTCAATTTGTCATTTATCATGATACAGGTAATTTATCACGGGGGTTTTCCATGCTCGCGCTATGGTGGCCTTGCCTGCCAAGAAAAGGTGAGTATCCCGAGATTTCTAGGTAGCTCACTCAATAGATAAGAAAATATTCAGTCTAGTCCCCGAATAAACTGAATTGAAAATTCTTATCCAAAACCATTTGACTTTTGGGCATGTCCACCAGATGTGGAGCATGGTACCCTCCTGGCCGTACCCCCTAAAGCAAAGAGGCCATGCGGGTAGATTTTGGCTAATCTCGTAGGAATGAGATACCATTGTGACAGTACTTTATAATTCTCCTCCACCAGGGAAGTGTTTAGAATTTCCTTGTGCACCATGGTCAACCACGTGGACCAAATGTCCTCATCAATAGTCTCCCCCAGGTCTGCCTCCAAGGCTAATTGATAGGGGAGTTTAGACATAATTCCCCATGTTCCTGGAGCACTTAGGCATTTGTTTTATAGAAGGTTCTAGTAGTGATATCTCCCTGATCTCAGCATAGTGTCTGCAAGTAATGGATAATTTGGCTGAGTCTAAACATCTCAGTCGGGGGCATTTCCAGAGTGTCTCGAAAGTAAGAAGGCTTTCTAAAGCCCTTATGGTCTATGAAATGCGCTATCCTGTAGAAACTCTTATTAATCCACCATATGAACTGCAGATGTTGTCCTGGGGGGAAGTGTGGATTCCCGAAAATGGGGGCCACCGGTGTGTGGGGTGACTTTAGAGGATATAATTTGCACACCCTGTCCCAGAGACCCAGGGAGTGGGAAGGAGAGAGACTCAGAATAGCTTTACACTCCCTAGGGGGTAACCACAGTAGGGGGTCAATGAGGAGTGAGGAACTTGCTTGTGACTCCAGTTTTACCCAATCAGGTTTGTAAGTAAGGCACTCTAATATAGGAAGTGTAATACTGTCCAGGTCAGCAAAATACAGAAGGAAAAAGCCTTAAAAAAGAAAATGAATAAAGCTACCACATCTAATGACCGGTAAGCTGGAATATATTACTTTTTGGTTTTGGGTGTAATACCGCCATAAGTGTTTTCGTACTATTCTGGAATTTTTACTTTAACAGAAAGAAAGGGAAACAGTTTTTTCTATGAATGTTTTTTGTCCATTTTATAGTAAAAATAACCCCGGTGTTGCATGATGGAGTAATTGTCAGTCAAAGTTTTACAGCTCTGGAAAGTGAAGAATGTCCTGGTAATAAAGGGGTACTGAAGATGTTAAAGTGGTTCTAAAGTCAAAACAATTTTTATTTTAATTAAAAAAACACACCACTTGTTGCAACCCCCACATCCCCCCCCCCACACACACAACACACACATATCTGAGTCCACTCATGATTCAGCGCTCCTCCCTCTTCCTCTTTTCATTGGACACAAGCAACAGTGGGTGCCATTGGCTCCTGCTGCTGTCAGTTAAATCCTGCAAGGAGGGAGTGGGGAGGGGCTGAGCTGCTCTGTGTGTGTCAGTCCGGCTCAGGAGTGTGCCAGCACAGGTGCCCCCTTCATGGCCGTCTTTTGATAGCAGCTAGACTCAAAATTATTTTACTGCAGCAGATCAGGCAGCAAATGTGACTGTTTGCCAGAGCTTACAGCATATCATTACCACTTACTGACTGGTTGCTAGAGGTTACAACACATCATATCTACTTGCTGATTGGTTGCTAGAGGTTACTGCACATCATTACTGCTCACTGATTGGTTGATAGAGGTTACTGAGCATTATTACTGCTCACTGATTGATTGATAGGGGTTACTTCATGTTATTACTACTTACTGATTGGTTGCTAGAGGTTACTGCACATCATTACTGCTCACCCATTGGTTGCTAGAAGTTACTGAACATCCTTACCACTCACAGATTAGTTGTTAGAGGTTATAGCACATCATTACAGCTCACTGATTGGTTGCTCAAGGTTATAGTACATTGTCTGCTTAATGCCTGCACACCATGGACTGGGGGGTGAGGGGACCCATTAATAAACAGAAAACTCCTAGAACATATAAGGGAGGATGGTATAAGTGGCAAAGCTGAGGGGATGAGATCAGTGGCAGTGCTGGGGGGGTTAGTAGCAGTGGTGGGAGGGGAGGATTGGATCACTGGCAGTGCTGGGGCAAGGGGGTGGGATGCATGGCAGTGCTGGGGGGGATAGGATGAGTGGCAGGGCTGGTGGGGGGGTGGGATCAGTGACAATACTTGGGGTGGATGGGATCAGTGCCAGTGGTGGGAGGGGATGGGATGAGTGGCAGTGCTGGGGGGATGGGATGAGTGGCAGTGCTGGAGGGATGGGGTGAGTGGCAGTGCTGGGGGGATGGGAAGAGTGGCAGTTCTAAGAGAATGGGATGAGTGGCATTGCTGGTGGGAGGATGGGATAAGTGGCAATGCTTGGGGTGGATGGGATCAGTAACGGTGCTAGGTGGGGATGGGATCAGTGACAGTGGCAGCCCATGTCCCAAATTGAGTCTCCTCACACAACGGAGACCTCCTGCCTATTCACTATACTGGCCCAGCTCAGCTGACACCAGGTTTTGCTCCCCAACGGCATGCCCCATCTGCCTGTAGCTGCAAATTGAATAGGCAGAGACACTGGGTGGGCAGTCCACTGTGTGGTTACTACGGTGAGTGTGTACTTTCTCCCAAGTCCCGACCTGAGCAAAACTTGTTCTCTTCTTCAGTCACAAGGGCCCAGTTGCAAATGCAACTTTTGCGATCCTGGTAGTTCTGCCAATTGCATCGGCTCAAGGGGCAGCTACTTTGGCCCCACGACAATCACTGGGCCTGGGGCAGCTGCCCTTTTTGCCCCACATTAAAGACAACCCTTAGTTCACTAAGGGTCCACCCGCAGGAAGGTAAACCAAAAAAAGGAGTTGTATTCTCTTATGAAAATGCAGGACCCCTGAGCCTCTATCTGGACAGTACTGATTGGCCTTTTGCTGATCACATGCACCCCTTCAAGAAAAAAAAAACTCTCTAGCAATACACACCAAACTGAGCATGTGCAGGGTGCTTTCAAGGTTCTGTTCTATCAGGAGATGGATTTGGGACAGTGAAAGAAGGGGAGGATCAAGAAGAGATGCAGGAGAAGACGGTCGCCTGGGGAGAAGCTACACTAGCCACCGGGAGGAGTAGAGGAGACACAGGGGAAGACGTCGCCTGGGGAGAAGCTACACTGGCCACTGGGAGGAGGAGAGGAGACGCAGCAGAAGCAGGTCGCCTTGGGACAAGCTACACTGGCCACTGGGAGGAGGAGAGGAGATGCAGCAGAAGCCGGTCGCCTGGGGAGAAGCTACACTTGCCACTGGGAGGAGGAGAGGAGACGCAGGGGAAGCCGGTCGCCTGGGGAGAAGCTACACTGGCAACAGGGAGGAGGAGAGGAGACGCAGGGGAAGACGGTCGCCTGGGGAGAAGCTACACTGGCCACCGGGGAGGAGGAGGG
>BLSH010290152.1:718479-740477 GCA_018402905.1 Glandirana rugosa | reverse complement strand
GACCTGTGACGTGTCCCAGAAGATCGCCAAGAGGGAGGGGGAGAAGGTGAACTTCCTTCCAGAGCCGCGGCTCTAGGAGAGGACGTGGACCTGGGACCCTGTGAAAACAGAGTGCCTGGCCCCCCCCCCCCCAAAAAAAAATGACATGCCAATTGTGGCATGTCAGGGGGTCACCTTCCCTTAAAGTGGAAAATCCACTTTTGGTTGGAACTCCACTTTAACCTCCCTGACAGTCTGATTGTGTCAATATTTTGATTGTCAAAGTGGTACATTGTTTTGCATAGAAATTTGTTGTTTTATATTGTAGGCCTGTAATTCTTAGGAATAACTCACTTAAATCTGTCCAATCAAGAGTCTAGTAGACATCCCGGGTATGATAAAGTTTGAAACACAAAATCATAAATTAGAATATAATAAATTATAAATAATTATAGAAAAATAATAATATAATAATACATTTAATTCAATAATGTAATCAAACCAAAAACACTGAAATTTGTACAAACGAATCACTATCGCTCAATTCTGATGCCGGTGTTTCGTCAGATCAGATGACCTGTCTGGTAACAGAAGTGACGTTCTGTCGCCACCATCTTGCTACACCCCACACTCGTCCGCAGTAAGGATACAGTGAGAAGGCGACAAGTGGACAGCTTTTTACACCCACCGGAGTTTTGCATTTCACACTTATTTGTATCAATAAACGGAGCTTATATACTGACATACAGTATTTTCAAATCCATCAGATGGTTTTGATGTTGAATTGTAATAGCAGCGGCGTTCCGTCAGATCAGCAAAGCTGTCACATCAGCAAGCTTGCCGCTGCTTTTACAATTCAATATCAAAAGAGTGTAATGTATTTCTAAATACTGTATTTTATTATATACGCTCAGTTTATTGTTACAAATAAATGGGGAAAGCAAAACTCGGGTGGGTGTAATAAGATGTCCATTTCTTACTGTATTAGTAATGTGGACGAGTGAGAGGTGTAGCAAGATGGCGGTGACGGAACGTCACTTTCTTTACAAGAAGTGACGTGTCGCCTAATCCAACAGAAGACTGGCATCCGCCGAAGAACACAGCAGGAGGACATTGCGGGATCGAGGGGACAAGGTAAATAACACTACAGTGTAATCCCGAGTGTGGTTCGGGATTACCGCCAGGGAGGTTAAAGAAGCCCATTCATTTGAATAGGTATGTTGAAGATTTGCTAAAGTGCCTTTCAAAACACGCAATGATATGTGGATTGCAGAAAAAGAAGACAAGGGTTATTGGTACATGTTAAAGGAGTACATGCCCCTTGTACTCTTTTAACATGTACCAATAAATTGTTGTCTAAGGATTTGGAGTGTTGACTTCTTTTTCTGGATTCTGCTGTTTGTCTGATGTTGAGAGGCCATCAAAGCCAGAGCAGCCTACTGTGGACTCTGTGCTGATTTTCAGGACTTTCCCTTATTGAGAGCGCTGCATCTTTGTCTGTTTGCTACGCCATGATATGTGTTGCAGTAATGCACATTAAAATGTATATGTAATACTGCAATGAGCCAGGATTTGATGAAGTAGATATCTTATAGACATAATATGAGTGTTGATGCTCAAAGCAGGCAAAGACAGTGGGGTTGATTTACTAAAACTGGAAAGATCTGGTGCAGCTGTGCATAGAAACCAATTCGTAGTGAAGTGAGACAGAAATTCGGCCCCTCCTCCCCCCCCCCCCCCACACAGCTGGCCCATTGAGAAAGCACAGCGCGATTCGTGCATGCAAAATAGGAAACCGGCTTTGTAGCCGCAAGGCCTTACTGCCAGTTTCCCTTAGTTAAGGTAGAAATGGCAGTGCCCGAAAGCAAATTCAAGAATCGGCTTGGGTGAGGACTCCGCTGGATGTCAGGACTGGTAAGTACCCTAATAGTAAATGTATTTGTAGCTGCTGACTTTTTTTTGGGAGGGGGAGGGAGGAACTCCTCTTGAAGTTAGAAGCCAATTGGCTACCATGCACAGCTGCACCAGATTTTGCACTCTCCAGTTTTAGTAATTCAACCCCAAGATCTTCTTTGGTGCAGGTAACTGTTGTATGCTCCACCCCTGTTGACAAATGCATTAGCAGAAATTGATGACACTGTATATTCTGTCTTATATATGGTGTATCAGGATAGTTTAGAGGTACTGTATGAAGCTTATGTTACATGGAAATACCTAAATAACTCCATACTAGCCAGTAATGAAATTGATGGATTTTTCTTAAAATTTAGAATTCCCCACTGTTGCCTTTAAAGCGGATTTACCCACTTCCTGACCAGGCCATTTTTTGCGATACGGCACTGTGCCACTTTAACTGACAATTGCGCAGGCGTGCAACGTTGTACCCAAACAAAATTGATGACCCTTTTTTCCCACAAATAGAGCTTTCTTTTGGTGGTATTTGATCACCTTATTTTTTGCGCTATAAGCCAATTTTGAAAAAAAAATATTTTTTATTACTTTCTGTTATAATACATATCCAAAAAAAAAAAAAATATATATATATATATATAAAAAAAACTAATTTATTTATCAGTCTAGGCCGATATATATTTTTCTACATATTTTTGGTAAAAAAAAAATTGCAATAGGCGTATATTGATTGGTTTTCGCAAAAGTTATCATGTCTACAAATTACGGGATAGATTTATGGTCTTTTATTTCTTTTTATTTTTTTACTGGTAATGTCGGCGATCTGCATTTTTTAGCGGGGCTGCAACATTGTGGCAGACAAATTTGACCCCAAATTACACTTTTTGGGGACCAGTGACTTTTTATAACACTGATCAATGTATAAATGACACTGGCAGGGAAGGGGTTAACACTAGGGGGCGATCAAGGGGTTAACTGTGTTCCATGGGTGTGTTCTAACTGTAGGGGGGATGGGCTGCCAGGGACATGACAGAGCTGTTCGCGATCACTGGGGACAGCAGATTTCAGACATATCTCCTGTCAGAACAGAGATCCGCCTTATTTACATAGGCAGATCCCCGTTCTGCCTCTGTATAGAACGATCGTGGGTCGCCGGCGGACATGGAGTCCGCGGGACCCATGGGTGCACACGCCCCGATATCCCACATTAACGGACCGACGTACCGGTTCGTGCAGGAAAGCCGACCTGCCACCGTATAATGACGGCATCTGGTCAGCAAGTGGTTAAAGGCACATTATTTAAAAATTAAAATAATAAACATGTGATACTTATGTTCTCAGACCTGAACCTCCTTTCCTGGTTTCCCCCGCTAGCTCTGTCTTCCTCCTCTTCTGTGTCTACCCCTATAGCAAGTTGCTATGACATGTTTGCTCAAACCAGAGCCAGGCTGTGTGTGCCTATTGACACACATAGTGTGGCTCAGCCCCCCCCCCCCAATTTCTGCTCACATGTATGATTGATAGTAGTAGGAGCAGTGACTCCCGCTGCAGTCAGCCAAGCTTGGGAGGGCAGGGAGAGAGGAGAGAAGACTGGAGGACAGGCAAAGTGATGGATCGACAAGGACAGGTAAGTATTTGGGTATTTGGGGGGGGGGGGGGTGCACAGCAGGTGGCAAAATTATCTTTACCTTAATGCAGGGAATGCATTAATTAATACTAGGATGTAGCATATTGCTGTATCCATCTAAACAGTTAATAAGCTGTTTTTTTTACAATATATTTCTGTATCACTAGAAATTTCAAGGTTGCCTTCAAAAGACATTTTGTGGAACCTGCTGTGAGAATTCACACTGGGAACAGCTTAACACAAATATTTTAATTTAATTATGTATAACTAATGATGAGCTTCATTTACAAAGCCAGAATAATGTTATTTGTAGTAACATTCTTTTGCAACAAGAGGTGAAAATAAGACATAGGACTGAAAATAATTGTTATGGCATGTATATAATATATTATATATATGTATATATGCCATATGTATTATAGTTAGTGGATTGAGCCTAAAGTTTAGTAAACATTAGCACTTATAGACCTTCAATCATTGTTATTTTATTTCTTGAAATGTCGACAACCTTAAAGAGCTAAGTTAGAGAGCGAAAATACATGTATAGAAACTATTTTGCCTGCCAAAACAATTTTCAATTTTGTTTAGCTGGTCTGGTAATCCAGGCCCCCTTGACAGGCAACACTGCCAGGATGATGATTTCACCTTTCACTTGCTGTATCTCCCTTGGACTGCTTATTAGAGAGAGAAGGAGCAGAAGCAAATAACGAGGTAATCTCTATGCTATTCCCTTCCAAAAGCATCTTCACAATGTGGACTTCTTTTGCTAGATTTGACTTCCTTCCCAAAGAATGCCAGGGGATAAAATCTGAATTTATTGTGCTTATATTTTGCCTTTGCTGATACAAACTGTATGTGATTTTATTTGTACCACTGAAGAGCCCTGGGGTGCACACAATGTTACCACATACAGTCATACTTCTCAAGTCCTCTAGCCCAGTGCACAAGTACCCCCAACCGTCTATATTTTCAGGTTTTTTTACTTTGATAAAAAATGTAGTAATACCACGCTTACTGAATGGATATATAAGTTACAGCTGCTAGCACAACAATTAGACAAAATAATTGTAACAAATGAGGATATAAAGTGCTGCGCTTAAAATTAAATTATAAGTGTCCACTTCTTATGTTAGAAATAACACATATGCTGTAAACAGTGTCCAAAGTGATAAAAATCAAAAGTATGAAAAAATTGTATACAATATATGAATAAAAGTGTCCAGTGCATATAAACCATATACAGTGCAACTCATAAAAAGTGCCCACTGTCCATATAACAAGGAATAGAATGCCCGGGTTAGAAAAGTCCTCCATGTGGATGTAAAATAACACTAGGGCATATTTCGATTAGTGGATGAGTGAACATAATTCGATGCCATACAACATTTAAAGTGACTGGTGCCTGATTAAATTCCAAAGTGATTAGTGTCAGAGTTCTAGATTTTGTGACAAATCCACCACCGTGTTTATTTATATGCTTACCAGAAGCTGGTAAGCCACCAGCAGAGAAATGAAGGTACAGTATTCTCTAGACGATGGATAATGCGATCATTCACTTCACGGGACTCCATTAATCCCTTCCATTTACAGTTCAGACCGTGACCATATGGGCATCCACAGTTCATATCACGGGAGTTCCTCACCACGAAAATGATAGGGAAAAAGGATTACAGAGATTGTGCGCCTGTATCACTCCACCAGCAAGGATCTCTTCCACTGGGGTAACTTATGATCTCATTGGAGCCACACCGACCTCACCACACATGGATGTCTCTCCAAGACTTTATCTCAACATCTCCTCAAACATTAAGATCCCAACAGTTATGCAAACAAAAAGAAGCTCCACAGTGATCGATGGTGTCAGACACTTCAGGGTTAAAATTTACTGCTTTAAATCAATATCAATGATATGGTATTGATAAGAGCTATTTTATCTAAGGGAAGTTCCCAAAACATGGCCTGTTGGGTGTACTTGAGGACTGAGGTTAAGAACCACTGCTCTAGCCCACCATGAAACCACCTACACCAGGAGAAAACTGAACCTATCCAATGTTATTTTCATGTTTATTTAATAGTGTGGTTAAAAAGCAATCACAAAATGTAGTACCGTGTTTTACCTATGTTTTTAGAGAGCCCCTCTTCTGCTCAGTGTGTCTAAACGTGTTTGATATAAACTGCTCTCATTGACACAAAGCCCCAACCCATTTATTTAACAATCCAATACTAACATTTCTGGGTGGCTAAGATCCCAAAACTTGGTCCTTCAGACTATATTTAAGACAAAGAAGAAAAAGTGTGAACCAAACTCTAAAAAATGCTTTTTACAATAAACAAAATAAATAATCCAACCTGTTTTCATGTACATTGATTAACCACTTCAGCCCCGGAAGGATTTCCCACTTAAGGACCAAAGCACTTTTTGCAATTCAGCACTCCGTCGCTTTAACTGACAATTGCGCGGTCGTGTGACATTGTACCCAAACAAAATTTGCGTCCTTTTTTCCCACAAATAGAGCTTTCTTTTGGTGGTATTTGATCACCTCTGCGTCATTTTTGATTGCCACTATAAACAAAAGAAGACGACAATTTTGCAAAAAAAAACTAATTTCTTACTTTTTGCTAAAATACAAGTCCAAAAAAAAAAAATATAAAAAAACATTTTTTTCCATCGGTTTTGACCGATTTATATTCTTCCTCATATTTTTGGTAAAAAAAGTCGCAATCGGCTTTTATTGATTGGTTTGCGCAAAAGTTGCCGTGTTTACGGATGATGAGAATTAATTTCTGGGGTTTTTATATTTTTTTTAGTTTTTTACTAGTAATGGCGGCGATCTGCGATTTTTAGCGGTACTGCGATATTGTGGTGGGCATGTTGGACCATTTTGACACTTTTTTGGGACCATTGGCATTTATACAGCGATCAGTGCTATAAAAATGCACTGATTACTGTGTAAATGCCATTGGCAGTGAAGGGGTTAACCTGCGGGGGGCGCTCTAAGGGTTAACTGTGTTCCCTGGGTGTGTTCTAACTGTATGTGGGCTGCCCTGGCTGGGGGAAGGGGGTGATCACGGCTTCCATATACAGGAAGCCTGTGATCACCGCCCTTCCCCCTCTAACAGAACAGAGATCTGTGTTTACTTACACGGACCTCCGTTCTTTCACTGCGGGGGGGGGGGCATCGCGGGTAGCCGGCGGCAATTGAGTCTGCACTACCCGCTCTCTGCCCCCCCGAACACAGTGAGTGTGCGAGCACGCCTCCGGCGGCGCGCACACGCTCACAATACTAGTTATCGCGGCCACAGTCCTGTGCCGGTGTTTCGCGATAACGAACCACCTTGCCGCCGTCACGCTGCGGCGGGTGGTCGGCAAGTGGTTAAGTATGATCCTTGATCATTTGAACTGGAACCAGTGGCAACTTAATAGAAATCTTTGTATTGCAATTAAAAATGGTGGTGGAATAAAAATATGTTTGTTAATAGCACAAATGTTGCTAGCTACTTATGCATGTATTTTTTAAAATTGCTACAAAAATAAAATTCACAAGGAATCATTATATAAAGTTTAGAAATGTCATATGACAGTAAACAAATAGAAATGAATTGACGCTTTCATAAGAAAACAGCGCATCATTTAATTGATTTATTATCATAATGCTACTATATTTGTTTTTTAATGACCGGGTTTACTTTAGCAGCCACTGTAGGCTAGATTTGTAATGTTTTTGCCTTTATCACTTCTTTTATCTCTGCTTCATGGAAATACCTTCCTTAATGTCTCCCAAACAGCCAAGAATTGAGTGTTGAAGTGGTTGTACTTTTGCATTAGGTGATATTAGAATGTAATGTCTCTTTTATTCATCCATACTCAGTGCTCAAGGCCATTTTCCTAAATCTGTATAAACCATACTTGTATACATAAAAATCACATAATAAGACATACAGTATTCTATCATAAATTATACTACAGTTTATGTATTTTCCAATGCATTTCATCTGTTATTAGAAATTCTGTGCTCAAAAATGTATTCATTCGTTACAAGTAGCCCTATTGTTGACTGTATCTGTTAGTCAAAATGTATATACACACTTACAGGCTGAGTAGTTCTACTGTCTGAACACACAAATGCAGTCTGAAATGACCAGTCCCATAGGGACATAATTTCATTAGGTAATATGCATGCTTTATCTTAGGAGCTAGAGCATTGTCAATAGAGCAACATCCATGGAAAAGTGTTTTCGTTTTTATTGTGTCTTTTTTTTTTTTTTTTTTGCTGTGACTAAATGTTTAAAAAATTCTCAGGTAAGAAAGAAAAAGCGCATATTGATTATTAGTTATACAGTTGTATGTAAAAGTTTAGGAACCCCTGACAATTTCCATGATTGTCATTTATAAATATTTGGGTGTTTGGATCAGCAATTTCATTTTGATCTATCAAATAACTGAAGGACACAGTAATATTTCAGTAGTGAAATGAGGTTCGTTGGATTAACACAAAATGTGCAATATGCATCAAAACTAAATAGACAAGTGCATAAATTTGGGCACCCCTGTCATTTTGTTTATTTGAATACCTGTAGCTGCTTAGCACTGATGAATTGGAACACACAATTGGTTTGGTAAGCTCTTTAAGCCTTGAACTTCATAGACAGGTGCATGCAATCATGAGAAAAGGTATTTAAGGTGGCCAATTGCAAGTTGTTGTTCTCTTTGACTCTCCTCTGAAGATTGGCAACATGGGGGCCTCAAAACAACTCTCAAATGATCTGAAAACAAAGATTGTTTTACATTATGGTTTAGGGGAAGGCTACAAAAAGTTATCGCAAAGATATAAGCTGTCAGTGTCCACTGTGAGGAACATAGTGAGGAAATGGAAGACCACAGAAAAATCACATCAATATTTAGTAGAGCCTCCTTTAGCAGAAATAACAGCCTCTAGACGCTTCCTATAGCCTGTAATGAGTGTCTGGATTCTGGATGAATGTATTTTGGACCATTCCTCCTTACAAAACATCTCCAGTTCAGTTAGGTTTGATGGTTGCCGAGCATGGACAGCCCGCTTCAAATCACCCCACAGATGTTCAATGATATTCAGGTCTGGGGACTGGGATGGCCATTCCAGAACATTGTACAGGTGGTCCCTGGGTTACAAACAAGATTGGGTCTGTAGGTTTGTTCATAAGTCAAATTTGTTTGTAAGTCGGAACAGGTACATTTTTTAAGTGTAGCTCCAGCCAAAAAAAATATTTTCAAGCTTTTTGGATAGCATAGGGAAGGGTTAACACCCCTGTAAAAAAATTTTTGCTGGCGATGTTTCTGTTCAGGAGTCAAAGAGAACAACAACTTGCAATTGGCCACCTTAAATACCTTTTCTCATGATTGGATGCACCTGTCTATGAAGTTCAAGGCTTAAAGAGCTTACCAAACCAATTCTGTGTTCCAATTAATCAGTGCTAAGTAGCTACAGGTATTCAAATAAACAAAATGACAGGGGTGCCCAAATTTATGCACCTGTCTAATTTCGTTTTGATGCATATTGCACATTTTCTGTTAATCTAATAAACCTCATTTCACTACTGATATATTACTGTGTCCTTCAGTTATTTGATAGATCAAAATGAAATTGCTGATCCAAACATACAAATATTTATAAATGACAATCATGGAAATTGTCAGGGGTTCCTAAACTTTTGCATACAACTGTATATTTAGCAAATGGGAAATTTTTCCAGAAGCACATTTGTGAGGTCAGGCACTGATGTTGGATGAGAAGGCCTGGCTTGCAGTCTTCCTCTAATTCATCCCAAGTATTCTATCTCATTGAGGTCAGGACATTCAAGTTCCTCCACCCCAAACTCGCTCATCCACGTCTTTATGGACCTTGCTTTGTGCACTGGTCCAAATCATTTGGTGGAGGAGAGATTATGGTGTGGGGTTATTTTTCAGGGGTTGGGCTTGGCCCCTTAGTTCCAGTGAAGGGAACTTCCTGTTCCAACATGAATGTGCATTAAAAAGCTCAAAACCTCAAGGTTTTACTCATAACAATGCTTCAGTCAGTGCTGGGACCTACAGTAAACCCCCCTTGCCTACCTTTTTTAAGAAAGGCCCTACAGAATTTAGCTTACAGATAGAGTGTGAATGAAAGCTGTTTCTGTTTTGCTTTCTCTTTAGATTACACATACTGCTCTGTGCCATGACAAGCATGGTGTAAAAATGTTTACTGTCCAAAAAATAAAGATTTTATATAAATGGTAAAGAAAATAAATATCAATTTAAAATACTCAGAGAAGGATTAAATCATAAGCAAAATGTAAATTAGTTTTACTTTGATTGGAGATTTTAGTGTATTTGCCTTGTGGTAAATACCACTGAGTCAATAAGTTACATAGTTACATTGTTGGTAAGGTTGAATAAAGACACCAGTTTATCCAGTTAATCCTGAGCATGTCTGTGTGTGTTTATGTCAGTACCATTTAAAATATTCCTGTACATTGTGTTCCCTGAGAAACACTGATATTTTTTTATTTCATTTATCTACAACCCACACTTATCCCACAAACTGTGAAAGGGAGTTCCACATCCTTACCACTTTAACAGTAAAGAACTCCTTATGCAGTTCAAGATTGAATTGTTTCTCATCCAACTTCCTTTCATGGCCGCAAGTCTTTAGAGACCTTAGGCTAAAATAGTTTCCTCTCAATGCTAGAGTCCCCATTTAAAGATTTGTATATTGCAATCATGTCCACTCTTAAGTGTCTCTTCTCCAGGAAGAACAAGTTTAAAGGATAAGTTTCACATTTTAAAAAAATAATAAATGCACATCTTTTTGCAGGTAAAAAAATGTTAATTTTTTTTTTACTAGGAGTCTGCAAAGCATTGCACCCATGATCAGTAGATCACGGGTGCATTGCAGAACTCCTGCAAACTGTCTATGTGAGCTGTCTGCTCATACCTCGTACGAGCGGGCAGTTACACGCTGACAGGAAGTAATCAATTAACTACCTAGAGCACTCAACAGGTCATTGGTAATTCATTAAGAGCTACAAGTTTACAGCTGCAAAGGCTGTTGATACTTCTCCCATTCTCAGAACTCTGTGAATTTTTTTTTTAATTGCGACAGCGAGATCAGGGAGAAGATCCCCGGCTCACTATCACTACAGGCAGTGGATCGGAGAGACACTGCAGAGGTGGGAACATGTTACATCTTCCACCCTAAAAATGGGTGGAACATATAACATGTTCTCAAAAGTGAGCTTATCCTTTAATGTTTGTAGTCTTTCTTCATAACTGAGGTCCTCCAGCCATCTTTTTAGCTTTGTTGCTCTTCTCTGGACTCTCTCTTGTTCAAGGACATCCTGTACAAGGACGTTCTTCCTGTAGACGAAGGCAAATAAAAATATCCATGTGCAAGCCCATATATGCAACCTGCCATATTGCTGCCCACAAGTAAACACCATCCTGGCAATGCACTACCCTGCATCTGAGCTGGATCCCGCTATGTCCTGATTGCTGTTACTGGATTGAAATGAGTCCTTCAGCACAGAGGACTGCTGTAATCTTCTGCTCCCACCCAGCACAGGTAAAATGCTGTGAGCATTGAAACTGTATCTGTCCCACCTGCATTTTTGCAATTTTATTTTCTTATAAAGGCTCCTTGTAATATTATCTGGATACTTTTGTTCTTTAGGAAAGCGTGTATCCCAGGCTTAGGGAAAAACGATTGCTAATGGCAATAAACTAAAAAGTAAATTATTATTTTTTCAGACTGCTACAACATGCTACTAAAGCAGAATTAAACACCAGGAAAGCACATACCACTATTCAACATCTCCATCAAGTTATTATTAAGCACTCTATGCAGATGTATTATTGCGCCTACTGTTGTTTTGGAACTGGTGGTTTCTCCTGGACTGTAAAAATCTCCTGCTTTAACTTCCCTAAACTCTATTTCTGCCTGCATGGACAGCCTCTAGTAATCTCCCGAATGTGCATAGCAAAATAGTAAAGAGGAATATATAAGGACATAAAAAAACAGCAACTGTGGCACCAGTAGTCACATAGGGTTTCAGGAACTCAAAATAGACTTATGAGATGAGCACCTGAGCTGGACAGTGATGCTGACATTGGCACAACAAGGTGCTCTTGCAGAACACGGCATGGTCAAGCATGCCATGATTGTGTAATAATCTGAGCATGCGCTAGTAATGTGAGTGGGGAATCTAAGTGACAAAATCTCATAAACAGCAAGGATTTGGAAGATAGACACAGGTGTTATGTTTAATGTACTTGCAGATGCAAGTATAACATGCTGTATGGGTTTTAGGAGTTGTCCAGAGTAGTGTTAGCCATCTTGCTGCTGGCTATTTCTGTACATATGACAACAAGCTTGGCACAAAATAATACCTTGTAATACTAAACATAGATGTAATTAGACAGACATATATGTGTTCTAGTTATTAAATTCTATCTGCTTTGAACAATGCTGGAGACATGCAGTAATAATATTGGGTTATGTAGATTAGTGACCTACTATTAAAAACTTTACTAATAAAACTGAAGTGAAAAACAGAACAGTTTGTGCCTTAGATTAGGTATTATGATGAACAATATAAATGTAAATAAAGAGGCCAAAGGGCTGTTATAATGTATACTTAACTAAGAGAAAATATGCTATTGTATTTCATAAGCACAAACACGATTTACATACACATATTTTATGGACGGTA
The DNA here is from genome assembly GCA_018402905.1 of Glandirana rugosa. Taxonomy (NCBI): domain Eukaryota; kingdom Metazoa; phylum Chordata; class Amphibia; order Anura; family Ranidae; genus Glandirana; species Glandirana rugosa. The sequence continues at coordinate 728,236 of BLSH010290152.1, read as the reverse complement.
TATCATGGGGCTGCACTGAAGTAATCACAGTTGCTGTCCATGGTGCTGAAATTGAGCAGCACAGTGTAATTTACAACCGTTGTAATGATCATTTACAGCAAGCATTGTTTCTGTTTAATGCTTGATTACAGTGACTAAATCAATGCTGTTAAAGCATACCCCTGATTAAATGCTGTGTTATTTAAATACTAGGTAAATTTTATATGTCAAACAAAGAAATTGCTTTTCAATGTAATATAAGATTCTGTATTGTTTTCTTCTATTGTTTTTGAACAAGACTAAATGTAAAACTGTTCTTATGATAGAGTGCCTTATACCAAATGTAAGGCAGAGAAGTAAAAGTACTTATATGAAATTGCAATGCATCTGTCATTCTATTACTACAAAGGGAAGGTTTTATGAACATCTTGTCCTGGAAATGCACTTAAAGAGGCTAAGGCCAATATCTTTCCTTATTCAGCGTAATCAACAGATGCTGACTAAGGAACTAAGGATGATTGAGACATTGATATCATATGCTACTTCGCTTATAGCTTGCTCATGCTCATCTGTGTGATCACTAAACTTTTCTATCCTTTTAATGTTCTTAATACAATATTACTCTGAAATGTTAAAAAGCATGTATATTGTAATATTATAGCATTAAAAACTATATATATATATATATATATACATATATATATTTATTTATATATATACTTTTTTTTGAGACCCTAAAGTGTCTGAACAGTATAAACACCCCTAAAGTGAGCTCTTTTTGGAAAGTTGATACTCTAATGTATTTAGTAAGAGGCATGGTGAGTATTCTGAAGATGTCATTTTCCCCCACATTTTTTGGAAAATAAAGTAAATTAAATTCGATTTTTTTTCACAAAGTTGTACTTTTAATAAGACATTACTCAAACATGGCATGCACATACTTAGAACAACACCCCAAAACACATTCAAAGAGTACTTTTTGGCTGCTTAGCCACATAGATTGGCCCAAAATCTAAGCAATATCTTCAGGCTTTAAATGAGCATAAAATATGCATTTGATTTACTGATTACCTGTCATATTTTTGGAGGCCCTGAGGTGCCTGGACAATAGAAACACCTGTAAATTGATAACGTTTTAGAAACAGACGCCCAGAGTATTTGCTAACAGGTATGGTGAGCCTTACTACTATAATAATGCTTTTTTCTTTAACAAAGTTGTAATTTTAATAAGATATTTCTCATATGCAGTATGGACATTCATAGAATTATACCCCATAACACATTTTGCTACTCCTCTTGACAATAGGAATTTTACACATGTGAGGCTTTTTTTTTGCAGCCTAGTCACATAGAGGGGCCCAAAATTCAAAGAGCACGTTAAGGCTTTCAAGGACTATAAGTTGCACATCTGATTTCGTAGCTACCTATCACATTTTTGGAGGCCTTAAAATGCAAGGACAATTTAAACACCCATAAAATGACCACATTTTGAGAAGCAGATGCCCCAAGATATGTAAAAAGAGGCATTGTGCTTCTTTTGAAGATTCCATTTTTTGATGTAAGTTTTTATTTCCCACACACAGCATGGGAATACTTAGAATCCCACCCAAAAACACATTCTGCTACTCTTCATGAGTATGTAGATTCTACATCAGTGATATTTTTTGAAACCCAGCTGCATAAAATTCAAGGAGCATCTTCAGGCTTTCAGGAGGCATAAATTATGCATCTGATTTCCTTACCGCTTATCATCTTAGGGGGGCCTGAAGTGCCAGGACAACAGAAACACATACAAAATGACTACATTTTGGAAACCGGCAGACACCCAATATATTTTTTCAGAAGAGTCTTGTGCAGGCTTTGTTTTTAGAATTATGTTGCAGAACACGTTTCTGCTTCACCTCAGTATGTGGATAGTAAATGTGTAAGATTTTTGTCAGTGTTTGAACTAAATTTGTAAGATGTTTTCAATGTTTTAACTGAAAATACAAAAGCTAAACACTGGTATTGGCTGGGATCAGCAACAATGGTACTGATTGTGATCAGCAAACTGGAAGCACTGGCATTTGCTGTGTTTTGCAAACTGGAAACACTGACACTGGCTCTAATCAGCAACAATGGAAACACTAGCACTGGCTTTATCATCTTATACTCCAAACATCTTAACCAAAATTAGTTAAGATGAATACCATAATGAGGTATGGTAGTAACAGAAGCAGTCATTTATGCAGAGGCCAATATTTAAGGTACTGTAGGGACAATAGTAACGTGTGTCATTTCTTATTCGATCTTTGCTGCATACCAGGCATTTTTTGGGGATGCCCTTTCTGCTTGAGTAGAAGGCATATAATCAGGAAACGTCTCTCATGCAGCCTACTGACTGCGTGATATTGAAGCCATTCAGGCGCATGGTCTGCCTGGTAAATTAGGGCTGTTAAAATTACTTCTTGATATTTTTTTTAGAACTAGCCAGATCTTTCTACAGATTTTTAAATGGCATATGAATTTAGATGACCAATTGAAATAAGTAGATGGACACTTTTTCATACTAGTCTTGAGTCATACCTTGATCTTTGGGTTGCCAGGGAAGGATTTAAAATCCGGTCATTTAAATGTTAGCCAACAATTTCAGCGCTAAGAGACCTTTTGTAGTGGAACACAGAAAGGCAACGGCAATTTCACAACACTAGGTGGATGCAGCCCTCCTCAGATGGGGTAATCCGAAATTACACTAAAAAGACAAACAAACAAGAAGGCACAAACACCTAGTGCATTACCATTTATGCAATTAAAATGGATAAAAAATGGATACTCACAAAATAGCAACTACAAATTTTCCATTGGACACGTGTATGCCATGAACATCAAGGGGTGTTCATGGCATATGTGTGTCCAATGGCTAATTTTTAGTTGCTATATTGTGAGTATCCATTTTTTATCCATCTTAATTGAATAAAAGTCTATCGGTAATGCACTAGGTGCGCCTTCTTGTTTGTTTGTCATCTGGTCATTTAAATCTACACCTCCCATATGTAGATTGTACTCATGAATGCACAGAGGTTTTTGGCACAGACGAAATGACAATAAATTTGCAATGATGTATCTGGGTGAATAGATAAAAAGACATAAACATCCCATTTATCTTTCCATTTAAGTGTCCAAATTTCCCTACTATTCAAACCTGCTGACTGCCTCTTTGTCTGCTTTGTGCTGACAGATTTTTGCGGAAAGCCTTTGCAATTTGGTTACATACAACAGTACCACAAGCTATGGTTTGTTTGAGAAAAAGATACTTGAAAAGTGGTGCACTGGAATAATCATTGCGCACAATGAGGTGGTATCCCTGATAAAATAAAAGTGACATAAGGTCCCACAGTACTCCTCTGTTGCTACCCATATAAGATGAGCATCCAAGGCACTCCAGATAGTTATCTCTTCTCATCTAGTTTGGACAAAATCACCCCATACCTGGCATATTTACTGGTGACATACATTTCAGGCTGACATATGTGTTATATTCTGATGAGCTTCCAGTGAAATAGTTTGGCATATCAAGAATGCGGATTATTGGCAATAAACTGTTGGGCAGCATGGTGAAAAAAACGTGCACACATAGCAAACACTGGCACTGGCTATGATCAGCTTAACTAGAAAAACTGGCACTGTCTGGGATCAGCAACACTAGAAACACTGACACTGGCTTTGATTATCTAACTAAAAGCACTGGAGCTGGCTGTGATCAACAAACTGGAAACACTGGCATTGCTGTAATCAGCATAGTGGAAGCACTAATATCTGCTGTAGTCTGCAAACCGGAAACATTGGCACTTGCCTTGATCAGGAAACTGGAATCTCTGGCCCTGGCAGTAATCATTAAACTGGAAACAGTGGAGCAGGCTGTAATCAATGCATTGGAAACACTAGCACTTGCTATGATCACGAACACTGGCAATGACTCTGGTCAGCAACACTGGAACATTGTAGATACAGGATTCTATGCACTACCACTTAAATTAGAAGTAAGAAGCAGATGCTCACAACTTGCAGTGTGTCCCCACATCCATAAAACAATATAAACAAATTAGAAGTGGCGCTGTGCTTCAAAATATAAGGGATATGTGTATCTAGGTAAATGATTCACATTTATAAACAAACAATCTTGAAATTGAATGTAGTGCTGCCAACATATGTTGCTTACCTCCCTTTAAATAAATGTTAGATAACATAAAATAAATAATAATCGTAGATATCCATTAATATAAGATAGTAATAATCCAAGAATTGTTGATGGCCCTACAGGGTGCAGGTACAAGTTCTCCAAGTGCCAGTGCTGGAAGAAGCTAATTCACTAAGGCCCCTTCCACATAAGCTTTCCCATCAAGTCCGCCTGTCAGTTTTTCAGGTGGACCTGATCGGACGCTCCATTCACCTCTTTGGAGCGGCAGATATCAGCGGTGACATGTCTGCTGACATCCGCCGATATCCGATCTAATCCTGTCCGTGAAATCCAGATGGATAGAGACCCTATTTTCCATCCAACTGGAGGATCGGATGAAAATGGACAGGTGGTCCATTTTCATCCAATCTCCCCATGGAGGAGAGCGGGGCTCTGACAGGTCCGTCTCTGCACAGTGAGTGGAGATGAACCTATCATCCACCTTCTCAGTGGATAGATTCCTCCGCTGATCAAAGCAGAGTCCGTCGGGCGGACAGCCCGTATGAAAGAGCCCTAAATGTGCAAAATACCACAAATTAATAAATATTCTTATGATCCAATGAATAAAATAACATCCCTACCCGGTGGTGAAACCAAAGACAACAGTGCTGCAAGCAATGTGCAATAAATTGCAAAATTAGCAAGGATAATTCCATTAAAAAAGAAATGTGCAATTAATCAATAATGTGACAAAGTGTAACAGTCCAATAAAAGTGACTTAAAAATCCATATAATAATGTCCATTGAAATAAAACATTAATCTGGTGATGTCAGTTGTGCAAAAAACATCAGCTTCCTCTGTGATGTGATCACTCTTCCTTGCATCTCAATCCACACTGTGTGTGCTAGCAGCTCACCTCATTCCTTAGACCAGTGTTTTTCAACTCCGGTCTTCAAGGCACACCAACAGGTCATGTTTTCAGGATTTCCATGAGTTTGCACAGGTGATTTGATCAGTTTCACTGCCTTAGTAATTACCACAGCTGTTTCATCTGAGGGAAATCCTGAAAACATGACCTGTTGGTGTGCCTTGAGGACTGGAGTTGAAAAACACTGCCTTAGATCATAAGGTCTAATAGCGTTTAGAATATAAACAATTCCTCTTCGTGGGTGGCAAGTCCTTTCTCCATTCAGAAATACGATAACATATAAGTCCTCACTTTCTTACACTATCCAATCTCCTCTCCTCCTATGAATGATATGATTATGCAAGAAAATACTGGAACATTGCCACTCAAGCATTTGCACCAGCTGTGTGTATAAAGGGCACTGTGAGACACTGTCAGATCAGTACTGGAAAATGGGTACTGGCTGAGATTACTGATGTGAACTGTCATATCTAGAACACTGGCTACAAACAACACTTAGCTCTCTTTTCTCCCCCCTCTCTTATCACCTCTATGTGTGAGAGAGAAAGGGGTCACAACAATCCCAAGGTATAGAACCATTTCCATTGGCTCTGTACCATTTGTCTGTGATCTGCACTGTTCAATGACAGTGCAATTACAACAACATAAAAAAAAAAAACATTTATAGATTTCCAGTTAGAAGAGGAATCACCAACGTCAGTCTTTTAACTGCATCTGCCAGTAGTGGACTGGTTAAATTATTAAAAATATATGCACAATAGAGAAGCCCCGGGTCAGACATTTTATCTGAGGCCTCCGTTATCTCCCGTATAGAAGCTGGAAACAGCCTTGGAGCTGATTTGTAAGTAATAGATATTCTGCTTCTCCTCAAGAATTATTTTTTTACTTTCCTATAAAGGGCTTTACATACTAATAGATATTTTGTCTACCTATCTTTGTAGTTTATTCTTGCATCATACTCCTGATGAGTGGCTGAAAGCCACAAAACGTATAGAGTTTCTAGTAAGGGGTTCCAAGACAAGTCTGGTTCATATTATGCATTTTTAATATGTATTTGCCTGTATATCTGATGTATGAGTAACTTATGAATTTATCTTGTCAATCATGTTCATGTTATTATCTGTATCATATACTTTTATATTTATATTCTATATGCTAGTTCTTTTGATTATGATTATACCATTATTCAATAATATATTATGTTTTTTAAGGTTATGGAATGCTTTAATGTGATTGTAAAAATAAATTTAAAAAACTTTATGTATATATTCCATGTATCATCATTTGCAATGACACGCCTCATTTAAAGTCCCATGATTTTTTATCCTTTTTGTAAAACCATATGCACACACACACTGTAGACATTAGATGAAAGTCTCTGACCATTTTCTGTTAGGTCAAGCTACAATCTAATGTCTATGAGCACTCTGCAAACATTGGTGGCCAAGGCTTATTTGGGGGTTAGTGGCTAGACAAATTGGAAAACCGTATCCAATCACTGCAGTTTTCTTCATGATAAACTGGCAACAGAAGTGTCAGCAGCATTTCTCCCTTGCCCTCCTCCACAAACCTATGCATAAAAATGCTCCTGATAAAACAGCTTAACTCACAGACTGTCAGAAATGGCTATTGGCCCCTGGAAAGAAGCATGTGCTATAATGTAAATTGTACATGAATACACATACAGTATGTAACTGGTGTTTTATAGATTACTTTGCAGATTTAGGTACAGCTCAACATTAAAATGTGAACTGATAAAATAATGGTCTATGCCTAATAAAATGAAAGTGCATGGTCCAAGTAAACTGAAGTTGCACCACATTTTATTAAAACGACTAAAATATGTTGGGTCTTCCATGCATACCGTAGAGCACTAGTGATTTCATAGAAGTTATGTGCTCGGAAATGGAATGTGTCTGTGTAAAAAATGCAATTACTCATCAGCGCTGATATAAACACTAATAGATGGATGCTGTGTAAGCTGCAAGGACTGGAGACCGTGACAGTTTTGCAAGCCATGTAATGAGTTGTACCTTTGAGGCATTGCTTCACTGAGTTATTGAAGAGATAATAGGAAATAACTGGTTTCCTTGCAGAATGGTAAATAATATGACACAAGGACATCATGTGTACTGATAAGTGAAAGAAATGATTGAACAAACAGGCAACCACGGCCCACCATGTAAAAATGCACCTACTTTTTCATCATAGTTTTACATTGACATTGAAAACCCTATGCCAAAGACAAAAAGAAGAATATAGTGTAAATGCCAATGGCCATGCCAATAATTTATCCTTAAAGTGTTACTAAAGTCATTTTTTTTAAAATTAAAATAAAAAACATGTTATACTCACCGTATTGCACAGAGCGGCCCTGTTCCCCCTCTTCTGGGGCCCCCCGATCCTGGCTCCTCCTGTTGTTGGCGTGTCCCTATAGCAAATAGCTTGCTATGGTGGCACACAGTGTCTTGCACTCCCAAGCTGTGTGTCTATGAAGCCAGGGCTGGCCCAAGACATTATGCTGCCTGGGTCCAAGAATGAAATGCTGCCCCTCCTACCCCCCAAAATTATGCCCACCAAAAGGCCCACACATTCATTATTTTATATCATGATAATCAAAGCTAAGATTAAATTTATCAGAAAGTCGGATTTAAATGCAACAGCATCTTGTCTATATGCAAAATAATATGACATACCATTATGTTCAATTCCGGGTGGGCTAGGGCAGTATAGGGGCAGGCTAGGGCAGTATATAGACAGGCTAGGGCAGTATAGGGACGGGCTAGGGTAGTATAGGGGCAGAATAATCAAAGAAAAATCTGTGCAACAACAGTTTGATAGTGCTGGTAATAAATAGTTAGCAGCTACACACAATGTCCTACACAGAACACAAACAATAGTCCAAATATAAAAGTGCAGCGCTAAGTGGAACAACCGTGTTCATATGTCCATGATAGGTTTGCTTCAAAGTGGAAGAGGATAGATCCCAACCGCCGTGCAGAAAGTGTCAAAATGATGTGACACACAGCATCTTAAGCATACCGCTCTTACCCTCCTGTGTGTGACCCCCTTGATAAGAGCGGTCAAAACACACTTTGTTTAATACAGAGTGGATGCTCCTCTCCTTCTGAGAACTCCCCGTTCACTTCCGCATTGGCAAACAGCTTACAGGTCCTATGGGTCCGCTCACCACTCAAATAAAGCCCCAGATCCCAATGATCTCCAAGTTATAAGAGATCATATATCGCATAAGGTAACCAGATAGGTGGATTCCTCTTGTAGGTAACCCGACCTCCCAGGTGGATCAATCCAGCAACCTCCTAATCAGCTTCCCAGCCTTGCACACTCCAGCCGGGTTCTCGGATGGCACTAGTGTGTTACGGGCCTAAAACAGAGTCTCTACCCTTCTTGAATACAACACTAATTAGGCACTAATTAGGCACCAATTTATGCCTGGTTCACACTAGTGCGAGGCGAGAACCCTGCGAATCCAGTGTGCATCACACCTGAATCGCACAATGGTTCAAATTGAAATCTGCGAACCCGCTGCGGGTGTCAATGTAAAGTTAATGACACCCCCAGATCGGTTCGCAGATCGCAGTGCGAACTGTAAAATGCTGCAGGAATCGGATCGCATAAATGTGAACACCCACGTGATCTGATTCCAGTGCGGACCAAAAAAGGGTGCTGCACCATTTTGGTGTGAATGCAATGCAATTTCAGCCATACAGTTTCTATGGCTGAAATCGCATCACACAGACATCGCATGTGATGTGAACAGCAATGCAGTGCAAATCACATGCGATGTCTGTCATCGCACTAGTGTGAACCGCCTCTCAGACAACAGCCCACTTCTCATACATATGCTAATTGACAACACCCAGTACTCAATACCTCAGCAGCACAATAGCAATATTTTTTTTTAATTCTTTTATTTAAAATTTCAAGTAAAAACATACAATCCAAAATACATTTCCATACAAAGTAAGTTCCATATCATTTTTCCAAAAAATCCATTTTACAAATATTTACATATTCCCTCCCCTGATCCCACTCCCTCCATAATATAAAATACAAAAGGTCATAAATCATCCCCACAGCCCACCCTAAAACCTCCCCCCAACTTCCCAACAAAAAAAAACAACAATATTTATAACATATCAAAAGACAAAATTTATATGCAAGCAACCCTCAACCACCCTCAATTATCAAAATCATACTACTCCTATAATATCCTATCCCTCAGGGCCGGCCCTACCATGGGTCCCAGTGGGTCCATTGGACCCAGGCAGCACTTTGAGAGGGGCAGCAAACTGAACCATGGCCACCTCTCCTTCTCTTCTATTTACCCAGCAATTTGTCCTTCCTCTCCACCGGTACCAAGTCAAACGACGGGGAGAGTTTCACGACGGACCCAGGTTACCTGGGTGACCCTGGGTACCATCCCGGCCGGGACTCCCTATCCTATAATATCCTCATCATACTAAAACTATTAACTCCCACCAACTCCCAACGAACGTATATTTAAAACAGAAAACTATACAATATTTATAACAACAAAAAAAAACAACCCTTCAACCCCCCTCCAAAATCCCACCCGACACCCCTACTAAATACTGGAAAACATAAAATATAATACCTCCCTCACCCTAGTCCCCTCCCTTATACATTTATAAACATTTTACCTAAAAAA
>BLSH010290152.1:685467-709145 GCA_018402905.1 Glandirana rugosa | reverse complement strand
ATATTGATATACAGTAGCTCACAAAAGTGAGTACACCCTTCACATTTTTGTAAATATTATATTATATATTTTCATGTGACAACACTGAAGAAATGACACTTTGCTACAATGCAAAGCAGTGAGTGTACAGCGTGTATAACAGTGTAAATTTGCTGTCCCCTCAAAATAACACACAGTCATTTATATCTAAATGACTTACAACAAAAGTGAGTACACCCCTAAGTGAAAATGTCCAAATTCGGCCCAAAGTATCAATAATTTGTGTTGCCACCATTATTTTCCAGCACTGCCTTAACCCTCTTGGGCATGGAGTTCACCAGAGAGCCACAGGTTGCCACTGGAGTCCTCTTCCACTCCTCCATGACGACATCACGGAGCTGGTGGATGTTAGAGACCCTGCGCTCCTCCACCCTCTGTTTGAGGATGACCCACAGATGCTCAATAGGGTTTAGGTCTGGAGACATGCTTGGCCAGTCCATCACCTTTACCCTCAGCTTCTTTAGCAAGGCAGTGGTCGTCTTGGAGGTGTGTTTGGGGTCCTTATCATGTTTGAATACTGCCCTGAGGCCCAGTTTCTGAAGGGTGGGGATCATGCTCTGCTTCAGTATGTCACAGAACATGTTGGCATTCATGGTTCCCTCAATGAACTGTAACTCCACAGTGCCGGCAGCACTCATGCAGCCCCAGACCATGACACTCCCACCACCATGCTTGACTGTAGGCAAGACACACTTGCCTTTGTACTGCTCAACTGGTTGCCGCCAAACACGCTTGATATCATCTGAACCAAATAATTTTATCTTGGTCTCATCAGACCACAAGACATGGTTCAAGTAATCTATGTCTTTAGTCTGCTTGTCTTCAGCAAACTGTTTGTGGGCTTTTTTGTGCATCATCTTTAGAAGAGGCATTCTTCTGGGACAACAGCCATGCAGACCAATTTGATGCAGTGTGTGGCGCATGGTCTGAGCACTGACAGGCTGACCCCCCACCCATTCAACCTCTGCAGCAATGCTGGCAGCAGTCATACGTCTATTTCCCAAAGACAACCTCTGGATATGACGCTGAGCACATGCATTCATCTTCTTTGGTCGACCATGGCGAGGCCTGTTCTGAGTGGAACCTGTCCTGTTAAACTGCTGTATGGTCTTGGCCACCCTGCTGCAGCTCAGTTTCAAGGTCTTGGCAACCTTCTTATAGCCTAGGCCAGGGATATGCAATTAGCGGACCTCCAGATGTTGCAGAACTACAAGTCCCATGAGGCATAGCAAGACTCTGACAGCCACAAGCATGACATACAGAGGAAAGGCATGATGGGACTTGTAGTTTTGCAACAGCTGGAGGTCCGCTAATTGCTTATCTCTGGCCTAGGCCATCTTTATGTAGAGCAACAATTATTTTTTCAGATCCTCAGAAAGTTCTTTGCCATGAGGTGCCATATTTAACTTCCAGTGACCAGTATGAGAGAGTGAGAGCGATAACACCACATTTAACACACCTGCTCCCCATTCACCCCTGAGACCTTGTAACACTAATGAGTCACATGACACCGGTGAGGGAAAAGGGCTGATTGGGCCCAATTTGGACATTGTCACTTAGGGGTGTACTCACTTTTGTTGCCATAGGTTTAGACATTAATGGCTGTGTGTTGAGTTATTTTGAGGGGACAGCAAATTTACACTGTTATACAAGCTGTACACTCACTACTTTACATTGCAGCAAAGTGTAATTTCTTCAGTGTTGTCACATGAAAAGGTATAATAAAATGTTTACAAAAATGTGAGGGTTGTACTCACTTTTGTGAGATACTATATATATATGTGTGTGTGTTTATATATATAGATACTCAACATATAGATTTTTACAAAAATGTGAGGGGTGTACTCACTATTGTGAGATACTGTATATCATGTGGACCTAAAGTGGTTGTAAATCTCAGACATGAAAAATTAACAAAGCACATCCCTCTATAGTGTGCACTAGCCTGAATCTAAAGAGAGAGTGTGGTTCCTCTCTGGTCTCTGATCCCTCTGCTATCTGCATGAGTCACTGTAAAGACTCTAAGCTGACATAACAGCCCTGATGGAGGGGCCTGCCCCCCCCCCACCCCCAGCACACAGGTGACTCAGCTGTGCATGTTTTTCTATGCCAGTGTGTAGAGAGGTGAGTGTCCCTTCTCTCCACTCAGCTGCAGTGTGTGTGTCAGTTCCCTGCCCCCTGCCTGCCAGAGCTAAGAAAAATCCTTTGATCGGTGTGGTTTTAGAAAGCTCTGCAGAAGAGAGTGCTGCAGATAAACGGTTACAACTTACATAGGAGGATTTGTTTCATATTCTGTGTATCACCAGTCACTTCACTGGGTATATGTGAGGGTTTACAACCACTTCAAAATGACATATTGTTCATTGGATTAGAATTATTGTCATATCATTGTATTGAATATTCAATACGATGATATGACAATAATTCTAATGCAATTAACCCCTTCCTGACTGCAATGTCATTTTGAAGTGGTTGTAAACCCTGAAACACGTTGTAACGTCAGTCTCATCTCTGAAATAAAAACTACCTGTGATGTCTATATCATCCAGTCAGATTCTCCCTTTCCGTGTTCTAGTACATGGTTGATGTGGGCATTATAGATGGTTTAAGACATTATCCAGTTGCCGACCGCCCACCGTGGCTTTACGATGGCAACATGGCTCGATATTGCATATTGCCATCACCTGACAGTGGCTGTGAGATCAAGGAACGTGAGAGGTGCGCTCGCACGCTCACTGTGTATCAGGGGAGCCAGGGAGTGGGTAGGGCGGACTAGATGTCCACCGGCTACCCGCAATCACTCCCCCGCAGAGAAAGAATGGGATCCGTTTGTGTGTAAACACACGGATCTCTGTTCTGACAGGGGAGAAGGAGTGTGATCGCATGCATCCTGTATATGGGAGCAGCGATCACTCTCCTCCTCCACTCATCCCAGCCCCCATACAGTTAGTAACACATCCCAGGGAACACAGTTAACACTTTGATCATTGTATAGATGACAATGGTCCCAAAAAAGTGTCAAAAGTGTCCGACACGTTCGCTGCAATGTCACAGTACCATTAAAAATCGCAGATTACCACCATTACTAGTAAAAAATAAAAAAAATTAAAACCCCGCAAAGGAATTCTCATTGTTTGTAAACACGGCAACTTTTGCGCAAACCAATCAATACATGCCGACTGCGATTTTTCTTCAACAAAAATATGAGGAAGTATATATATCGGCCAAAACTGATGAATACATTAGTTTTTTTTTATATATTTTTTTTTGGATTTGTATTTTAGCAAAAAGCAATAAATATAGTTTTTTTGCAAAATTGTCACTCTTTGTTTGTTTATAGCGGTGATCAGAAGTGACGCAGAGGTGATCAAATACCACCAAAAGAAAGCGCTATTTGTGGAGAAAAAAGGACGCCAATTTTGTTTGGGTACAGCGTCGCATGACTGCGCAATTGTCAGTTAAAACAGCGCAGCACCGAATTGCAAAAAGTGCTCTGGTCCTAAAGTGGGAAATCCTTCCGGGGCTGAAGTGGTTAATACATTAGGATCTACATAAAATGACTTAAATTAATACAATTAATATTTAATTTACTATTGTATACTTTTTACTAATATATTTCTGTGCCATCGGGGAATTATCTGAGAGAAGTGGGCACATGTCCAGGTGTTTGCTATCTGGACAAACAATACTGAGATCTGCTGCCTTCAAACAATTTGCATCACTTTTTCCATGGAACAGCTAAGGTGCTGAAACTTTGATACAGGTAATCATCTGTTTGCACAGCTGAACCTGGATGATGCAGCAGAACTGTCTGTGTTACAGAAGCTTTAACTCTTGTTGTTGTCTTCTGTTCAGTGTATACATTTACCTTGTATATAAAGAACATGATTATGCAAAGGTGATTTTTTTTTCTGTGTAACTGGACAATTTTCTGCAATTCTTTGCAGCAAAACATTAGAAATGTAAACATCTTGCACAGGAATTATGTGTGCGTGATGCAGTATCTCTACATTGAACATCCTAAATATATAATGTTCCAATCTCTGTTGTCATGTTAAAGTGTTACTATACCCACAACAGTAAAATCTGTATATGCAGAATAGTATGCTTGCTATACTCACTGTGTTACTTAAGGGCTTAATCCTCTGTATTGTGTAAAAAGGCTGTTTGATCTTGTATGGCCAGATACTTCCTTTTTGCTATGTCTAATATATTAGACTCTACTATACTATACTACATGCAGGCAGTGTGGAAAGGTTGCACATGCTCTGTTTGATCTTCCTGTTTCACATGGACACAGAATGCAGTGCATTTCTAGAGACAGCGGTTGTTTATTTGTGAACTGAACATGTCATTGGCAAAGCACCAATCAGCTCTAGCCAGATTGTGGGTGAAGAGTCACTGATGCAAAGGAAGGTAAATCATCAGAGAGTGAAATCTCCTTCTATCCTACATGAACACAGGGGAGTCCTGGCTCTTTGCAGTTTATCACCTGACTGCAATATACAGATGAAAAAAGCAGCAGTATTTTGATATAAAAATATTTAGAAGCTGTGTGCACTGTGGGGGGGTACAAGTACATGTTCACTAATGCTGGCCATACACTATACGAAAAATCAGCCAAAATTCGGTCATTTGGACAGTTTGTTCATTTTTCGGGCCAGTTAATGGGCGCAAATCGTTAATCGGTTGGAACGTTTTTTAACCAAAAAACAAAAGACAGGTTTGGAAATTTTCTGCCGAATGAACAATAAATTGTAAGGTTCTACGTGTTTCCCATCCAAACTGTTTGCATTAGGTATATGTGAAAAAAACGAACAAAAAAACGGATTCCTTTATGTCCATTGAACGATTTATCGGTCATTACATGATGGCACTATCGTTTGCTCTCATGGCCAAGTATTTGTTTTTTGAAAATCGGTTTTAACGATTTTTCGTATTGTGTATGGCTAGCATTGGTAAAGAGGTTGTATACTAAGCCTGGGTTCACACTGTAGTGATGCGGGAACCAACACGATTCCAACGCCGGTTCCCACATCGCATCTCTCCTGCAGGCAGCTCACACTGCCTTCTGTGAACCACTGCGGGTGTCAATACATTGTTTATGACACCCCAGATCGGTTCACAGATCGCAGTGCGAACTGAGGATTCGGACAGGAATCGGATCCCATGCTAACTGATTCCAGTGTGGGGAAAAAAGTCCTTACACCTTTTTTTTTCTGCAAGTCCAATGGAGGTTCAGCCATACAACTGTATGGCTGAACTTGCATCGCACAGATATCGCATGTGATCGGCACCTTCATTATCTGTGATTGCTCTAATCTGAACCTAGGCTGAATGTCTCTACCTGACATGGGTGCAGATCAATTTTGATCCATAAGTCCCGGCTCACATATATGCGATGCAAGAATCTGCGAGATTCCTGTGCGTGTTCCCGCATCGCATGTCGCCCGCTGGCGGTTCACATTCCCTATGCGAACCACTGCAGGTGCCAATAGAAAGTTAATGTCACCCCCAGATCGGATCGCGAACTGTGAAATGGTGCAGGAATCCGATAACATGGGTGTGAACACCCATGCGATCCGATTCCAGTGCAGACCAAAAAGGGTCCTGCACCATTTTAATGCGAATGTGATTTCAGCCATACATTATGTATGGCTGAATTTGCATCGCACAGACATTGCATGTGATCTGCACTGCAATGTGGTGTGAATCACTTGCAATGTCTGTAACCGCACTAGTGTGAACCCAGCCTGAGGATACTTTCACACTGCTCTGTAGCAAAATCATGGTAAAAAAAAACGCATATGTGCTTTTACCCAGCCTAAGATGGGCTTCAAGCGAACAGTTTGAAATACTACATGGGGACAGTTTACATACCAAAAGAGAACTGTTTCCCCAGTCTTGCGACATGATGCTTCTTGTGATGTAAATGTTGCTGTGCATAGGATTACATGATACTGATATCCGGAGAGGATCAGGTATTTTTCTTATTGCTATGAAAGCATACTGCAAATGTACAATATCTCAAGTTTTGTTGCAGTAGTAGGTTATATACATTGCAAAGATTTCATAAAACTTTTTCTGTAGATTTTTGCCCTTTTCTGTTATGAAAAAAAATGCAGTTTGTTTTACCATGACCTTTCTCAAACTGAATTCTAAATGGGAGAATATGCCTTTATTATAGAAAAATGAGCAATGTCAGTGATATAATGAGAAAAAGTTGTATCATCTCTATTCCTTTAATAGAAGACTATCTCACAAAAAATGAAAACCCTATTAAAGGATTAAAGGATGCCTGAAATTTGATTAGTGCAGACCTCTGGGAAAAGCAGTGATCCCATCACCTGAATAGGAAATGAGATCCTTGGGGGCATTCTGCACTCCAACAGGTTGAACTGCCGGAAGGGACAATTTTATTGTTTGACTATTTTAGAAAACTCTAATAGCTGTAGACCTATATACTGTATAATATATATATATATATATATATATATATATATATATATATATATAAATCGTATCTCACAAAAGTGAGTACACCCCTCACATTTTTGTAAATATTATATTATATCTTTTCATGTGACAACACTGAAGAAATGACACTTTGCTACAATGTAAGGTAGTGAGTGTAACGCTTGTATAACAGTGTAAATTTGCTGTCCCCTCAAAATAACTCAACACACAGCCATTAATGTCTAAAACGCTGGCAATAAAGTGAGTACATCCCCAAGTGAAAATGCCACAATTGGGCCCAAAAAGCAATTTTCCCTCCCAGGGGTTGTGTGCCTCATTAGTGTTACAAGGTCTCAGGTGTGAATGGGGAGCAGGTGTGTTAAATTTGGTGTTATTGCTCTTGCTCTCTCATACTGGGGCACCACCTGATGATTCATCAAGGGTATGATTCATCAAGGAAGCTAGTTCCTCAGGAGGGATGTGGAGAGGCATAGCTTCCGTTTTGGAGGTGTTGATTTTATACCCAGATAGGGAGCTGAATTGGGCCAAAAAAGCGTGTAAGGGTGGTAGAGAGGTGTGTGGCAAAGTGAGGGTCAGTAGAATATCGTCAGTGAATAGTGACAATTTATATTCCCTCTGTGGCATAGGAACCCCCCGAATGTTCGGGTGAGCAAGGATTGCCGCGGCTAGCGGTTCTAGACATAAATGAAAAGCAATGTTGAGAGTGGGCAACCCTATCTAGTGCCATTTGACATCGGGAAAGTCTGTGACAGGAAGGAAGACAATTGGACCCGAGACAAGGGGCTGGAATAAAGGGCATTTAAAGCAGAGACAAAGGGGCCTTGGAACCCAAATCTGGATAAGGTGGTGAATATAGATAGCCAGTTCAGCCTATCAAATGCTTTTTGGACATCTAGATTCAAAATTAACGCTGGACGAAAAACTCTATTTAACATGTCTATGAGGTCAATGGTACACAGAGTGTTGTTCCCTGCATGTCTGGCGGGGACAAAGCCCACTTGATCCCTGTCAATCAATTTGGAAAGCAGTTGGGACAAATGATTGGCCAGGATTTTCATAAAAATGTTGTAGTCCGAGTTTAAAAGCGCAATTGGCCTGTAATTGTCAGGGAGAGATGGGTCCTTAGGTTGGATGGGGGGGTCACGCCACGTAGGAGAGAGTTATAAAGGGATAACAGGTGTGGTGTCAAGATTGGAAGGTAAGCCTTATAGTAAGAGTAGGGAAGCCCATCTGGGCTGGAGACTTATTTGTGGGTATGTGCTTAATGGTAGTAGCTAACTCTTCCACAATTACAGTGGCATTCAGTTTTTGTAAGTCCGACATGGTCAGTTTTGGTAGCTTTATATCAGTTAAAAATGTATCAAAAGACTCCTGTTTAAATGGGGGGGTAGTGGGTCGGGGTTAAACAACTGTAAAGTTTGCTATAGAACTCACCAAAGACCCCAACCATAGACTGAGGACAATGGGTAGGTGCACCATCAGATTGTCTATGGAAATTGGGGAAGGAATGGGGATTAAGAATTTTTTTTTCACCGAGAACAGGAGCGCCTGATCAATATTGCGACCCCTGCTCTGCTGGATGGGTCAGATGCCACATAGGAGAGAGTGAAATGTTTGGAGGCAAATTTAAAGGAACCTCCAGATTGGAAGTGGGTTTCCTGAATCAGGATCACATCTGCCTCGTAGGCCCTGAACTCTTAAAGCGAGCAATCGTTTTTTTGATGGAGTTCCCTTCATTATCCTATAATGTCATCCCTTGACATTATAGGATAAGATTTTTAAAGCCATAACCTTACTAAGACATTATGCATATGTAAGCTTAATATATTGGGGGATAACCCAGTTGTATGTGCAGAAAATTATGAACATGAGTCAAAATGGAAAATGCAACAGTAAAAAAAAAAAACGAAAAAAAAAAAAAAAAGGACAAAAATAGTTTACAAATAGTCCAGTGAGGCAGGTAATAGCAGAAAAATTTAAAGGCCAAGCTGGCCTAAAAAAACAAAATAGGGACAACAATCATAGGCCTAAGAGGCACCAGCATCTCGGGAACCCAGGGCCGTAGCTATGGGGTAAGTAGGGGAACATAGCAGCTTCCGAGGATGGCGAGGCAGGATTCACCACCACGTTTCTCCAAAGAGAATGGAGGTATACAAATGTCGCCCTAAACTTTCGTATTGTAGCACAAAAAACAACATTTCACCTCAATGAGAGAAGGTTGAGGAATGAACCTCCTTAACAGTAGGAGAGGTGAGATGAAACTGTACCCATGGCAAGGGCGATGTGGATCCATGACCAGGAGGAAAAGTCCTGAAGGATGACCTGAAGATGATCAAGTTGGTTGTGTGGTGGAACAAGATCATTGGGGAGTAGCGGAGGTCTTCGTCCCCTTTCGTTTTGCAGGGGTCCAGAGACTGGAGAGGGCAGATGGAGCTTATGGAATAGGAGGCGGTGGCAGCAGATCCTCCGCAGGGAGTGGAGGGAGGCCCAGGTTCTTAAGAAAGGCATCACCTTCCTGTAGGTCACGTAGAACATGTTGGACTCCATCTTTCGTGACAGTCAGGCGGAATGGAAATCCACCGTAATAGGGCATCTTGTGGGATTGGAGATAGAAAGTGATGGGCCTTAGATTGCATCTTTTTGTCAAAGTGATTGGGGACAGGTCCCTGAAGATCTATATTTTGTGCCCCTTATATTCCATGTGAGAGTGGTTACTGGTGTCCAGTATGAGGGCTTCTTTGCTATCATTATAGTGAAACTGCACCACTATATCCGTAGCCTGGCACCAGCGAGGGGGTTAGGGGCCAGGGTCATGTGGGCCTGATCAAGGCACCAGTCAATGTCAGCAATGTCAAGGGCAAGGGTGTTGAATAGACCCAGTAAATAGGGAGGGATTTTGTTATCACTCACGGATTCGTATATTTTGGCATCTCTCTCTGTTTTCCAGATCTTCCTGGTGCAGTTGTAATTGGGACACAGAGTGTATAAGAGAGGCATTTTCCTCCTTCTGGACATAGTGAATCATTTAATCAAACTTGGTCTCTAATATGGCTGTGCGTTCCCCTAGTTGATCAATCTCCCCTCTCAATTCCTGGGAAATCTTCCCCACCTCCTGAGGGTGCTGAATAGACCAGGTAAATAGGGATAGATTTTGTTATCACTCACGTTTTCTGAGACCCCACGGATTCATAGATGTTGGCGCTTCTCTCTGTTTTCCAGATCTTCCTGGTGAAGTTCTAATTAAGACACTGAGTAAGAGAGGCATTTCCTCCTCCAGGGCCTGAACATAGTAAATCATTTCATCAAACTTGGTCTGTAATATGTCTGTGCGTCCCCCTAGTTGATCAATTTCCCCTCTCAATTCCTGGGAAATCTTCCCCACCTCCTGAGCTATATTCTGGGTCAGTTGATGAACTAAGGCTTGGAGCTTAACATCCAGCAGTTTAACACTAACTTGTAGGCTGGGCGTTGATGGCTGACTGCAGTGTCCCTTCAGCCATGAGGACGCTGATGTGCTCCGCCGTGTCGTCCTGTAAAATTGAGACGGGGATGTAAGCCTGGTCAGGAAGCTCTCCATAGTGGAAGTAGGCCGCGGAGCAGACTGAGAACGAAGGTATGGCTTCTGGAAACCAATCTTCACCATGAGGAGTTATTAGGGGACAGAAGAGCTTTTAGAGCCTTATGGAGCTGTGCAGGGGCAGAGGAGAGCGGAGCAGGACTGGAGCTCAAACTTTACACGTCCGCCATCATGAAGAGCCACGCATGCGCCTCTGTCAATAGAAATGTTTGACCATTCTTCGAGAAGCGCATTTGTGAGGTCAGGCACTGATGTTGGATGAGAAGGCCAGACTCCGCTCTAATTCATTCCAAAGGTGTTCTATCGGGTTGAGGTCAGGAATCTGTGCAGCCCAGTCAAGTTCCTCCACCCCAAACTCGCTCATCCATGTCTTTATGGACCTTGCTTTGGGCACTGGTGCGCAGTCATGTTGGAACAGGAAGGGGCCATCCCCAAACTGTTCCCACAAAGCTGGGAGCATGAAATTGTCCAAAATATCTTGTTATGTTGACACCTTAAGAGTTCCCTTCATTGGAACTAAGGGGCCAAGCCCAGCCCCTGAAAAATAACCCCACACCATAATCCCCCCTCTACCAAATGATTTGGAGGGGTGGCTCAATATTTTGGCAATATAGTGTGGATAAGCGCGTTTGGGGTGGAGGAACTTGACTGGCCTGCACAGAGTTCTGACCTTAACCTGATAAAACACCCTTGGGATGAATTAGAACGGAAACTGCAAGCCAGGACTTCTCATCCAACATCAGTGCCTCACCTCACAAATGGAAGAATGATCAAACATTCCCATGGACACACGCCTAAACCTTGTGGACAGCCTTCCCACAAGAATTAAAGCTGTTTCTCTCCTCATTGGGCTTACACAGCAGTTGTCCATCACAGCCAGTGAGCCAATGAGGAGAGAGAGGGGTTGGGGCTGAGCTGCTCCCTCTAACATTGTCCATTCACAGGAGCGTGGCTCAGGACTCAGGAGCGAGCCTGCTCGACTGCCCCCATAGCAATAGGCTTGCTATTGGGGGCACTCAGTGGGGGGGGGGGCAGGTCTGCCCCCAGGGGACCCAAAAGAAGAGGATTGGGGCTGCTCTGTGCAAAACCTCTGCACAGAACAGATAAGTATAAACTGTTTGTTATTTTTAAAAAATCACAACCTTTACAATCACTTTAAGGTTTTTAAATGGAAATTTAACTGGATTAATGTGTTTATAAATTTGCCTGGAGTCCAGCTTTAATCTGTTTCAACTTTAAAACATAAAAAATATTCAAGACCCTTCATGTACTTATTTATTGCAGGATTAAAACAGTTCTCCAAAAGCGTGACTAAATATGATAGTGACAAGATTAATTAGCTCGCTATACTGTATAATTGTAGTAAGCTGTAATGTATTTAATGTTTATCTAATTGCAGCTAAGATTCATCTTGTAGCAGCAGATTACATGTCCTTCCATCTGCTGGAACAATTTCAGGTGTCTGTTGAATTCCGCGAAGTATGCTTTAAAACTCTGTTTGTTTTGAGTTTGCACGACAGCACCTGCTTCCAGGTGTCACTTAGTCTTCCTCACCTGATACCTGAAAAGAGCACTCTTCTAAATTGAATATGGCCTTTGAAATGCAGTATCATTAATTAATGTTTCATTGGTTTTTGTAACAGTAAAAAAGACAAGCATTCATGGACATCTGCTACATCGACACATTGAAGCTTTTGGACTAACAATAATTTAAACTTCATATAAAAAAGACTTTTTGCTTAGTCTTTAAAGCACTGAAGCTCCTTAATGGAAACTTTAATTAAATTGCAGTTTTATGAGCTTCACCTTAATCTTTTAACTAAGCACTGGTGAGTTGTCAATAGCTTACTTCAAGAGCGGTCTTCTCAATGGTAAGAATATATAATTAGAACATTTTAAAGAGGTTTCAAAATTATATTTTTGTTTAACTAAAAAAAGTGGCATTCTTAAAGCAGAATGATGCATGAAAGGGAATAATGCTCAACGCTTTCATTATTCCTTCACTGTTGTAGTCCTTGGATAAACTTTCCTTGGCACATTTGAAATGTTGGAACAAATTTGTATGTAATTCAGATTGCTGTGATGTAAACTGTGGCTAGTGCAAAATACTGTGAAATGTATATCCCAGATATTCAGTGTGTTGAATTTTAAATCTGTTAATTTGCTGCACATTTCACTGGCAAGTTGTACACTTGCAGAGCACTTGAAGCACACGTTCTAGTTGACACTTTTCCAATTTGTAGCAAATTTGCGTGGTAAGTCTCTTGCAAGAGCAAAGTTGCAGTGGTGAGTCTACAGCAAGAGCTCTGCAAGTCTATAGCATGAAAAGTCTGCCACAGTGACCCCTGTGGTGGGATGACTATTGCACAACATAACTGAACCAAAATTTGCAGCAGACTTGCAGAATGTCCGGGTCCCTTGCAATAAGCAGGGACCATCATGGGAGAGTACAAAGGGCATTTTTGCCTTGCTCTCCTTTTCCTTTCTTTCAGGTTGCTATTCGTTTCTCACTCAGTTTTCTCCCTCAGCAACAAGCAGCTAATTGGTGCTTTTTAGCGGGTCTGCATTTGTGCCATTCGGGAGCCTTTAGGCCTCATACACACGGACGTTTTTTGACGCCGGCGTTTTCTGTAGCTCTCCATGTTAGTCAATGGCCCCATAAAAACATCAGCGTTTTTGAGCTGTAGATGATGTCAGCGTTAGTGAGCTGAAACTAGAACCCACAGCCATCGCGTTCTGAGGCTGTAACGTTTGGGCATTTTTTGACGCTGACGCCACAATATGCCAACAAACGCCAACAAACACCACCTATTATTATACCGGCGTTTTCCAGTGTTTTTTGACGCCGACATTTTTAGGTTGAAAAATAGCAGAGGGATGATTTTTTTAAAAAAACACATATTGACGCCGACACTCACTAACGCTCAAAAATGCTGATGCATAATGCCGAAAAACGCCGACTTTTTTTCCTTGACGTCGGGCCCGACGTTTTGTTTATTTTTTTAGAAACGTCCGTGTGTATGAGGCCTTATAAGCCGGATTCTTCCCTCACGCTGCCAGCCACCTGAAGAGGAACCAACCGCACTCCCTACCCTATTTCATGGTGTTGTTTAGTGGAGTTGTCATCTAGTCTAGTCTGGATGGACAGCGGTATTTGTTTCGCTGTATTTGCCAATTTTGAGGCATATGAAAATTTATATATGCAGAGATTTAAATTTGGTTATTGTAATTATTAAACCTGGATTACCCTTAAATCAACACATTGGCCATTTTATGACCATTTAAACTTATTGGTGTTGTCAAACTCTTTATTTGTATGCTTTTATTGCTACTTTGTGCTATCCCATGTTTGCAAAGAAAGTCGTTCTGGAGTTAAGAAATGACGGACTTGCTGCAATTGTGTAACAAACTTGTACATCCTGGCAAGTCTAGAAATAACTTAGCAAGTCATTTTGAAACCTGCAACTCAGTTGCTTGCTATCTGGGATAAAGCACCTATCATTCCTACCTTTTGCTTAGGATTATATGCTAAATGTGACATGGAGGTTATAGTATTATTCTCCATACCACCTTCTAATTAGACAAATATCAAAATAAAGAGATTGTCTCTCATAGGGATCCTCATGGCTCGATGCCCGGTAACAAGTGTGCCTAAAACAGGTGCTTAACCTCCCTGGCGGTATGATTATATCATATTTTTGTGTCTCAAAGTGGTACATTGTTTTGCATAGAAATTTGGCGTTTTATATTGTAGGCCTGTAATTCGTAGGAATAACTTGCTTAAATCTGTCCAAACCGGAGTCTAGTAGACATCCCGTGTATGATAAAGTGTGAAACAATGAAATCATAAATTATAATATAATAAATATCTATAAATAATTATCAAAAGTAATAATTTAATAATAATAAATGTATTCAATAATGTAACCGAGTCAAAAACACTGAAATTTGCTCAGTTGCAGAATTGTCGCTGTCGTCACTTTCAGTGTCTGATGAGGAATTTCCCCACGAATCAGTATCACTCAATTCTGCAAGTGATTCTTATTTACTATCTCTGTTTTCTAGATGGTCAAAAAACGCTTTTGACGTAAAGGAACGCTTTTCGGATGCCATGGACATTCTCAAGTTTCCAGGCAGGAAGAATGGCATATATAATATAAAAGTGCATGCAGGGCACTGGGCAAAGCACTAGGGACAAAGGGGATGTGAAATGGTTTGATACAGTAATTACAGATTACAATGTACTGTATATGTTATGTGTGTTTCACTTTTTGAATGTGCCGCCGGACTTCACCCCCATGCGACGCAGCGCTCGCAGGGAACGGAGCCTGGCACACAGAGTGAATTGGGTGAAGGACGCAGCCCACAGACACAATGGCGGAACATCGCAGGATTCAGGGAACAAGGTAAGTTACTTTGCCTGGATCCAGCGATGCGATCCCCAGTGTGGCTCGGGGTTACCGCTTTTGGTAGTGTAAACTCACCCAGAGCCACACTCGGCAATACCGCTTAGGAAGTTAAAGTGTGTGTCCAGCTGAAACCTTTTTTTTTTACATTTCTAAAGAGGTAGAATCCTTGTCAGGTTTTTGCCTCCGAAATAAAGAACAAGGAAACACAAGGGGGCTTTCATGGTACCAAAAAAGACAGTGGCAAAAAGCATTCACTTTTATTACAAAATGATATTAAAGCATGAACAATACTGACGCTCTTTGTAAATTTTGAATAGAACTTCCTCCAGACCTACCTATCTAATATACTAGATACATTACAGTTATTGCAAAAGTTATTGCAAATATAGTATATCTGTACAGCAATACATGATGGGAAGTCGAAGAGTTCCTCCAAACAATTTCTTTTCACAGTTGTTTACAGAACAGGAATGCAGGGGAAATTTTCAGATGGGGACCCATGTTCTGGTGACAGCTGTGTGTGACAGCATTTCCCTTATTTGGAGAGATCTTTTCTCACTGTGGGGTTGATTTACTGAAACTGGAAAGTGCAAAATCTGGTGCAATTCTGCCTAGAAACCAATCAGCTTCCAGTTTTTTGTGTCAAAGCTTAAAGGGTAACTCCCCTTTCATGGAGAAAAAAAATAGCAAATAAAGAAAAAATAATATAGCGTGTAGAATTGTGATATAATTCATATTGTAATTGAATGTTATTAAAAATTATATTTTCTTTTCAATCTGCAGCCACTGTAATTTTCTATAAATGCACTGCAACATGGCTACCTGGAGTTGTTCTGTACATAGAATGTGTACTGATCACTCCCCAGAAACATAATTTCCTGCTTATATGATTGGCTCACTGATTTTCCCAGAAGTCTGCCTAAGATACAAGTCAGATTTCAGGCATCCCATGCAACGAAAATGTCATTTTTGCTGAGATACTTCCAATTGAAACACGTCTAAAGGGATGCAGGCCCAGCAGATTTCCTCATTAGGGCCACAGCTATGTGATAATTATGAAACCACTCCCATTAGACCCACTCATGACAGATGCACAGAGAAACAAGCAATGATTTCTTCAGAATAACAAAAGGTAGAACTGTGCAACAAAGTTTGTTATAATCCTTGCAATGTACATAGATCACCCAGGGGGAATGTTTTTTTCTCAACAAAAGTGGAGTTATGCTTTAATTGAACAAGCCGAAGTTAGAAGCTGTTTGGCTACTATGCACAGCTGCACCAGATGTTGCACTTTTCCATTTTAGTAAATCCACCTGTGTCTTGAGTTTGGAAGTGAAGGGAAATCTCCCCAATGGAAAACATAAAAATATCTGCCCAGGGTTTTAAGGTAACTATAGCTGACATAGTAATCATTTATTAAAAATGGCCTTAAAATAGCCATAGACATTTTTATTGGTAGTCATGTGAAAATCTCTCCCACAAGCTCAACAGTTTTAATGTCACTTCTCCATCAACATCACAAATCCCAGGGGTTTTATAGCTTCATGGAGACCTGGGGAGCGATTTTTGCTATGCGCAGCATAAATATTATTATTATTGATATATTATTACAATACAGTATTTATATAGTGCCAACTGTTTGTGCAGAATTTTACAATATAAAGAAAGGAAGTACAGTTATATGCCAATTCAAGGCAAGAGGGTTAGGAGGGCCTTGCTCATGTGAGCTTGCAATTTAAAAGGGAGGAGCAAGTTGACGAAGAACATAAAAGTTAACTTGCTCAGTTGTAGAGATGTGATAGGCTACTCTGAAGAGATGTGTTTATAGGGATTGTCTAAAAAGTAGAAGATAGACAGACAGAATGGAGTGGAGAGTTCCAGAGAATGGGAGAGGCTCTGGAGGTGAGCATGGGAAGAGCTGACAAGGGAGCTAATGGGCAGGAGGTCTTGGAACGAGCAAAGAGGATGGTTTGGATGATAAAAGGATTATTGCAATCGTTAGAGCAGCCTTTCTCTACCTTTCTACTCAAGAGGAACACCTAAATAGTTTTCAGACCTCAGGGAATCCTTACTAAAACCAATTCACTGGAGGGGTCAATGGTAAACATGCCCAGTACATTGGTGGTCAGTGGGAAGAATGCAACCCTTAGAAGGGTGGTCAGAGTACCGCCCTTACAGCTAGCTTTGCCAAGTGATGTTGTCCCTGGAACTATGCAGGCACCATCAAATAGGAAGTCAGTCAAGCACAGCTCAAGAAAACCATAGCAACCTCTGAAGGAACACTAGCTAAGAGTGATTGCCTTAGACACTCTCTGCCTGCAGCATTATGAATAGCACAATCCCAAGCTATGCACAGGCATGGAGGTATGGCTGCTTGTGCAAATGCAGGCTGACTGCTATAGTGTATAGGATGTAGTATGTTGGTACAGCTGAGATACAGAGAAGATGGTGTGTCAACTACAAACCAGAAAGTATCCTGGGGATTTTGTTGTCATAACAATCAACAAAGCAGGCTTCTGGCAGGATCGCCAGCTAATTTATGCATAGTAAGCTCCTTGAGGGCAGGGACTGATGTGAATGTATAATATATATGTATATATATATTAGTAATCCGCACTACAGATACCACAATATATACTTTGCATAACCCGACATTTGCTCCTTTTTCACGGAGTCAGGAGGGCCGGAAGTGACGTCATGACTCTCGTTGTTGAGATCGAAACTTCCGGCCCTCCGCACTCATTGACGTCACGTCCGTTTGTGGTGGAACGCACGGTAGAACGAATGCCGGAACCAGACGCCATAGACATCTTTTCATGTTTTAAGCGGATATCTGTCGTACTGCTTGTAAGTGGATTTCTTTTTTGCACAATTAAATAGTTTTTAAAGTACTTCACTATGGAGCTTGTTTTCCTTCCTTTGAGCAACTGTGGAGGAATGG
Source organism: Glandirana rugosa (assembly GCA_018402905.1). NCBI lineage: Eukaryota > Metazoa > Chordata > Amphibia > Anura > Ranidae > Glandirana > Glandirana rugosa. The sequence goes on along the minus strand of BLSH010290152.1, from coordinate 691,702 downwards.
TGTGATAGCAACCTGATTGGAACAGTCTCCTCTATTTCCACAACCAACGGACCACCACCAGTATTAAGCCTGTGTTGACCCCTAGACTGAAAAGCTGGGGGTCCGATCTTTCTGGTCAGTGGGGCCACAACTGGGGGCAGACACTGAGCACTATGGATTGTTTCTGTTGAGCACCGTTTGGAACATTATTTATATCACCAAGCACTGTTTTTGTATTTTATTTATGGACTTTGGTTGATATATGTCTTAATGTTTTTTTTTTTATCACAAATCACTTAAACACTGAGCACTTTATTGAACTGATGGATTTTTTAGATGATTTGTGTATATATGACTAATTGATTTTATATTGATTTTTGATCACAAATATTTTAGCACAGCACCTGTCACTTTATATTTGTGTTTAATGTTGTACATTTTTTATTTTTATTTTTTGATACTTACCAGTAGGTTGGCGCAGCGATATTTTTAGCTTCACTATAATATATATGTTAATCGGCGCTATATAAGTACTTGTAATAAATAAATGATGGAAGAGAATGAGCATTAAAGGCAGCCAAGGAAATCTTTAGATTACTACATAGAAACAGTATATAGTTAATGTTTATTTTGATTAACTGACCCCTTAAAAGTGGTCGTAACGTCACTAATTGCAAATCCTGGAATCTCCTCTGTTAGATCCCTTTCACACTGAGGCAGTTTTCAGGCGCTTTAGTGCTAAAAATAGAGCCTGTAAAGCAACTGAAAACTGCCTCTCAATCCTCCCCAGTGTGAAAGCCCGGGTGCTTTCACACTGGGGCGGTGCGCTTACAGAACAGGAAAAAAAGTCCTGCAAGCAGCATCTTTGGGGTGGTGCGAGAGCAGTGTATATACGACTCCTAAACCGCCCTACCCATTGGAATGAATGAGCAGCCTTTCAGGCGCTTCGGAAGGGCCGCAACCCGGGTTCTTTTAACCCCTTCTTGGGGGTTAAAAGCACCCTGCTACCGTCCAAAAAGCAGCACCAAAGTGCCTCTATTGCAGCGGTAAAGTGCCACTAAAACGATTGACACTTTACCGCTGACGCCCTGTCCTCCCCAGTGTGAAAGTAGCCTTACAGAAAATAAAAAAACACAGCATCCGTGTAAATTATGCAGAAAAATACCTTATTTCAGGGCGCACTGTGTGACCTCTCATTGCTCTCCTTTTCCGATCTGAGGACTACAGTGGGAGGGCCTGAGATTCCCCATTGACATCAGCTGGGAGGAGAAGAGGAGAGCGGCAGGAGGTCACGGGAGTGCACAGTGGTGCTCTGAAATAAGCTATTTCGCTGCATAATTTTAAAACCACAGATACTGCACAGTATATCTTTCTGTAACAGAAGGGCTTCCAGGATTTGAGATTATTGATTTAACAGCCATAGCCCTGGGAGGGGAGGGGCAGGGAGAAGATAGGTCACACACAGAATTCTGAGCTGAGAGGCTGGGGGGTGGGGGGAGAGACTGTGGGCTGACGGAGGCACATAAACTGACCACAGTATCATGGATCAGCAGCCATGATTACCATGGTCAGCACACTAAGGGGGACATATGAACAGGCAGGATCAACCAGGCATTTTACAACATAGAGTGGGACAAATGACACAGCACACACTATGCTGTAATGTATATCCTGCTTTAAAGGAATTGGATCTTTTTTTTTTTTTTTTCTTAGGGTTACAACCACTTAATCCATTCTCTACTCTAATCTAAAAACAGACATTTTATGGTGTTGTGGACAAATTGATATGGTTGCACATGACTTTGGAGACTTCTGGCACAGGGAAGAGCTGTCTATGTTGTAACAATACCCCCTGTTTTCTACTGGTCATATGTCTACAGCTCATCTGCAGCTGTATAGATAACTGAGGTTTTTTGAGCCATCATTTTTGCCCATGCTCCCACACCATTTCCTTATAGGAAGGCTGAATTAACAATCATGCACCAATTTGTCTATACATTAACATTGTGCTTCATCAGTCCAGCTGACTTAATTAACTCTGTCAACATTAGTACATTTCATTTTCATTTTTCTGGCACATATCTAAAAATAACACCCTTAAATACTCTCATATATACTGTACATGCACCCAAACATATTCACATTGTAATATACACCAGTCCCCTGCCAGATTTGATTGAGCTGCAACTTGATAGCTGTCCATTCAATCCCTATGTAGTGTACAGTGTCCCTCTCTAAGGCTTTCACGCTGCAAATTTAACCGGACAGATGAGGTTTCACTGTTTTCACCAGTGTTATTCCACCGGTTTCAGTATAGGTCTTTAAGATACTGTCTTTGTTTATGGAATTCTTTTACATGCTGCATGTATTGTGGCTGTGATGAACTGTAAGGGTTTTGTTTAATAAGCTACTGCAAAACGACATGTTGCATGATAACTGCAGACACTAAATACAGGTCACCTTTCACTGGTCTGAATGCAGTTCCTTGCTGTAACCTGTTATTTAACTGATTGCAAGGAAATACTGTGTGCCATCCAGTCAAGTGTTCTTGTTAAAATTCCTACAACGTTCATTCTTGATAATGCTGGCTAGTATTTTTTGCACCAACAGGAGATTTCACAAACTGAGTTTTGTGAGTTTATTAAATGAAATCGTAGAAATTAGTACACGTACAGTATCTGTACAGATCAAGATGTGATCCTTATTGGCCTGACATCCCTTACCTGCAAATAGCAGATATCAACCAGTTTCCATGTATTTGTTGTAGGTTAGCTGTTAAAGAGTATGTTACCCCAACATTTCATATTCCTGATATCTGCCTGTTGTATCATGTACTTGTGTTAAAAAGTATCTCATTCTCTTTATATAGCTTGGTTTGTGTTAAATACCTGGTGATTCTGCCTGTTTTCCTATTTTATACTGACCACACCAGGCATAAGAGCACATCCATCCCGGTGGGGTCAGTTTTCTGGTTGTGCTGACACTCCCCCCTGCACAGTCATTCACTAAGAAGACCAGTGTACTGTTTTTTCCTTGCCTCCTGCTGATACACTTCACTGCATTCTCCACCTCCAGCTTTTTAAGCTTTTTATGCAGTTGAGAACAGTGGTCATGTGATCGTGTATAGGAAAAAAAAAAAAAATATGGAACAAAAAAAAAGAAAAAAAAAGTATGGAAAGATGGAAGCCTTTTCTTACAAAGAAAAACATCCAAGCCTGGCTAAATTTTGCAAAAACACATCTAAAGTCTCCCAAAAGCATGTGAGAAAATGTGTTATGGTCTGATGAAACCAAGGTTGAATTTTTTGGTTATAATTCCAAAATATATGTTTGGCGCAAAAACACTGCACATCACCAAAAGAACACCACACCCACAGTGAAGCATGGTGGTGGCAGCATCATGCTTTGGGGCTGTTTTTCTACAGCTGGAACAGGGGCCTTAGTCAAGGTAGAGGGAATTATGAACAGTTCCAAATACCAGTCAATATTGGCACAAAATCTTCAGGTGTCTGCTAGAAAGCTGAACATGAAGTGGAACTTCATCTTTCACCATGACAACGACCAAAAGCATACATCCAAATCAACAAAGCAATGGCTTCACCAGAAGAAGATTAAAGATTTGGAATGGCCCAGCCAGAGTCCAGACCTAAATCTGATTGAAAATCTGTGGGGTGATCTGAAGAGGGCTGTGCACAGGAGATGTCTTCCCAATCTGACAGATTTGGAGTGTTTTTGCAAAGAGTGGGCAAATATTGCCAAGTCAAGATGGGCCATGCTGATAGACTCATATCCAAAAAGACTGAGTGCTGTAATAAAATCAAAAGGTGCTTCAACAAAATATTAGTTTAAGGGTGTGCACACTTATGCAACCATATTATTTTTGTTTTTTATTTTTACTTCCCTTCGCCTAAAAGATTTCAGTTTATTGTTAAACTGAGTTGTACAGTTTATAGGTCACATTAAAGGTGGAAAAAGTTCTGAAATTATTTATCTTTGTGTAATTTTTTTACATCACAGAAACCTGACATTTTAACAGGGCTGCGTAGACTTTTCTATATCCATAACTACTCTTATACTTGAAGCAGCTCTGCACTCTGGTGAGCAATATCTTTCTGGCCCAACTCTGGGCAAATTAGAAATTATCCTTTGCAGTGGGGCTGTGTGTGCAATTATCCATTAGTTAATTGACCATTTAGACTAGAGGAGAGAAGAAACAGTTTTACTTACCTGATCCTCTGCTTTCTTGACAGATGGCGCCCCCTCATGGTCCTGCGGTAGACTGTTGTTTGGTGGCATCATGTCCAAAGGGCTATGGACCCTGCTCTGGTCTTAAAGCGGTTGTCTCCCCTTAAAAAAAAAAACACCTGCAAGACAAAGGCATAATGAGCTAGTATGCATCGCACGGCCCCTGAGGAGGGAGCTGCCATGTTCCCTCCATGGATCCTTCTGGGTATGTGGCTCCGGTGCTGTGAGTGGCCGGAGCCATGAGACGTCACTCACTTGCATGCCCGGGAGCCTGTCTTTACGTGGGAATTTTTGGCAGGGTACCGTGCTATGCGCTGCTGACTTCAGCGGCTCTTGCAGTGAGAATATCTCCTAAACCATACAGGTTTAGGAGATATTCTTTTTACCTACAGGTAAGCCTTATTATAGGCTTACCTGTAGGTAAAAATGTTTAGGGGATACAACCGCTTTAATGATGTCAGGACCCTCGACTGGTTGAGCATGAGGGTGCATAACAAAAAAACAAGCAATTCAACTTTGCACAGCCCACTGCAAGGAATCATTTTTTATTTGCCCGGAGTTTGGCTTTGATGGTTATGTTTAATGGGCATGTTTGTGGGGTTTTTTTTCCTTATAATGAACTGAGTGCTAATTTTTAGGTTCCCTATCTTGAAATACCTGCCTAGGGGACCATGTTACATGAGCAATTTTATAGCATCAATTTGTAACAGCTACAGTATGAAGTTGCTCTAGATCAGTGGTTCTCAACTCCTGTCCTCGGGACCCACTAACAGAACAGGTTTGCAGGATAACTGAAATACATCACAGGTGATATAATTTGCTGCTCAGTGATTGCAGTATTCTAGTCTGCATCTCCCCAAGGTAATACTTCAAATCTGGCCTGTTGGTGGGTCCTGAGGACCAGAGTTGAGAACCACTGCTCTAGATAGTATTTTATCAGTAAGAATATATCCGGGGTCTCCAAACTTTTTAAATACAAGGCCAGTTAAGTGTCCTTCAGACTTTAAAGGTGGCTGGACTGTGGCCCAGCGTGAGTGGGAGCAGACAATGTCTCAGGCTTGGTGGTCAGTGAGAATAAAAAATAAAATAGCACCTGTGGTCAGTAGGAATGGAGGACATCATTGGTATAAGTAGTAGAAATAATGCCCAGTTGTTTATATCAAGGGGAAGAATTATGCCTCATCTTTAGTGTCAGTGGAAAGAATAGTGCCCCATCATTGTGTCAGTGGAAAGAATAATGCCCCATAGTTTGTGTCAGAGAGCTCTATAGTGCCCCACTGTTGTTGTCAGTTGAAGGAATGGTCTTCGTATCAGTGGGAGGAACCGTGCCCCAAGGGCCAGATAAAGGCAGGCAAAGGGCCGCATTTGGCTCCTGGCCCACAGTTTGGAGATCACTGGAATAAATCAACAGCAGTGATTCCTGTGACTTGAAGCTCAGTTGCTGAGTGGCTAACTTTTTGCATTGTTCAGAGCCAGTTACAAAATCTGTAACCACTCACGTTATTCGATGCAACTGCTGAAGTCCATGGCCCTTCAGTGATCTGTAACTGAACAGTTAAAGCGGAGTTCCCCCCAAAAGTGGAACTTCCGCTGATTGGATTCTTTAGACAGGTGCCCTTTTCCACACACCCAGGAGCTCATGGCGGCTGACGTCAGCAGCCTGGCTCCCTCCTGCATCCTCGCTGTGCTACTGGCCGCCTCATAATGCTACACGTCCGGGTTCCCTTACCCGCAATGGAAGCCTCTGCACCCGACCCCCGATCCGAAGATCGACGATGGGTGCCGGCATCGCTGGACTCCAGGACAGGTAAGTGTCCTATTATTAAAAGTCAGCAGCTACAGTATGTGTAGCTGATAACTTTTATTTACTTTTTTGTTTCTGGCAGACCTCCGCTTTAACCACTTCAGATCCGCGCTATAGCCAAAGTACGGCTCCAGCGCGGATCTGAAATGCCCGGAGGACGTCCATGGACGTCCTCCACTGCGCATGCTCCCGCGCGCAAGTCAATGTC
>BLSH010290152.1:667793-683927 GCA_018402905.1 Glandirana rugosa | reverse complement strand
AGAATACTCACCTATGTCATAAAATAATTGATATTTAGCATAACATAACATCTTTGCATCATGGGGTCCAAAATGTTGCTTGTTCTGGAAAACTGATTTTATTACCATGCTTGGTTCACATAAAATTTGAAGAATTACTTCACCAAATGTTTATTTTAATATTTTTTAGATGCCAGTGTGATGCATTTACCAGTTTATATTCATATCTTGAGTACTCTGTACTAAGAAAAATGGAGAAAATTGGATGATGCTTTGCCGGGGTTTTTCGCCTTCCTCTGGATCAACTGTGGGTATAGGACTGTGTATATGGGATTGTATAATTTTTTTTCTCCCTTTTATTGTTTGAACTAGATGAACTTGTGTCTTTTTTCAACCAGACTAACTATATAACTATATAATGATAGTTTTTTTTTAATTTGTAAGTTTTTGGTTAATGTTTTCATTTCATTACTTTCATTACTACATTTTCATTATTTAAAGTGGAGGAGCTGTACCCACAGTGGCAGCCGGTGCTCAATATTTTGGGGGGGGGGGGGTGGCAGGCGACAAACTATCAATGCCACCCCCCGGCCAATCGGATCTTAGGACAAGATTCCTGATGGTCGTGAGGAGGATCAGGAAGACAATATTGAATATTAATTCTAATCACATGCTTCAAAAAAAAAAAAAGAAACCCCATTGGAATCCATGCGTCCGGTGTCCTGCATGTAGATTAGGGGCCGGGAGCATGGATTAGGGGGGCGGCACCCCTTATGGACGGGCCACCACTGTATTTCCATTTTCATTGGCTTGGCCAAGCTAGCATCACTGCAATGCATGTGCAAGAGTTTATTTATTCTGGAAGGAAGATTCATGTGCAGCTTAGTGTTCAGTGGGGACAGGCAGGTAAGAAGCTTTAATGCAGAAGAGACATAGCATGTCTATTCTGCATTAAAAAAATTAAAAAATAAATTACCTGTTCTCTATTTTCCTTTTTTTAGTTACAATAACACTATTAAGATTAGAGGATTATAGGTGGAGATGTTAGTTGCCCTTTGCAGGAGTATTGGGAGAGTATGCCATTGGAGTGTTCAAACATAAGACACCAGCAGATTACTGTATTCTGGGCATCATCAACTGTGAAAAAAAATGTGTGTATAAAATTGTTCTATCCATTTTATTACAAAATTCTAACATACAATATGCAAATCAAAAACTCAAGGAGTGCTTGCAATATGTATATATCATATATTAAATATATAGTATATTATTACTTTAGCCACTTAAGGACCACCCGCCACAGATATATTGTAGCAGGGAGGCTCTATTGCATTAAACAACATACCCATATGTCACTTCGTGTAATAAATACTGTAGGCACACTGGTGGCACAGAGCGGGAGCCGATCCGAGGGTCTGGCGGCCACAATGTCAACAGGCCACCCGCAATCCCTCCACAGAGAGGCAGAACGGGGATCTGCCTATGCAAACAAAACAGATCCCCGTTCGGATAGGGGAGTAAAGAGAGATTGTCTGTTCCTAGTGATTAGGAACAGCGATCTCTGTGTACTCCCAGTCAGTCCACTCCCCCCTCAGTTAGAAAGCACCTCCCTAGGACACACTTAACACTTTGATCGCCCCTGGTGTTAACCCCTTCCCTGCCAGTGTCATTTATACAGTAATCAGTGCTTTTTTTTAGCTCTGTAAATAATGTAACTGGTCCCAAAAAAGTGTCTAAAGTATCCGATCTGTTCACCGCAATGTCGCAGTCCTGCTGAAAATTGCTGATCACTGCCATTACTACTAAAAAAAATGCCATAAATCTATCCCTTATTTTGTAGACGCTATAACATTTGTGCAAACTAATCAATATACGCTTATTGCGATTTTTTTTTACCAAAAATATGTAACAGTATACATGTTGGCCTAAACTGATGAAGACGTGTTTTTTTTTTCTTTTTTTTTTTGGATATGTATTATAGCAAAAAGTAAAAAATATTGTTTTTTTCAAAATTGTTGGCCTTTTTTTGTTTATAGCGCAAAAAATAAACACTGCAGAGGTGATCAAATACCACCAAAAGGAAGCTCTATTTGTGGGGGAAAAAAGGACATCAATTTTATTTGGGTACAACGTCGCATGACTGCAATTGTTGGTTAAAGTGACGCAGTGCTGTATCGCAAAAAATGGCCTGGTCATTAAAGGGGTAAATCCTTCCAGAGCTGAAGTGGTTAATATAATTTTTTTCTTTATGAAAATTGAATGACCTCATGTTTTATGATCAGCAAACTCACTGGAAAAAATGGATGTTGGATTAATTGTTTGCTACAGTTCCATCCAATAATAGAGGCATATTGGCTGTAAGCAAGAGATCTATTATAGGTTCCTCTTTACAAGTTTCTTAACTGCTTCTGCGGTAGTTAAGCCATAAAACTGGAACATTACCTATGCAATATTGATACATGTAATAAAAAAGAATCTTTACAGGGAAAAAAACCCAGAGGGAGGAATTTATCAAACATTCATGATGCACACAACTTTTTATTTACCGTATTGATTCAGCTGAGGATGCTTAGACTTCAGAGAGAACATTTTCCTGGCTGTAAAGCTGAAGCGAACCATTTGAGAGTACTCTTGTTTAAACTTGTAATACCAGAGAGGAATGATGAATGGTGTTTGTGAGAGTCTCTGCATCTAAATTAATGTTAATATATCTACTCAAATGTTAAACTGTACCTGCCTTGTCTCTGATTGCACCACATCCCATATTGAATTGTTTACCAGTCAGTTTTTCCCATTACTGACTCATAATGTTTAATGATGTTATCAATGCAAGGTAACTTGATGAACTAGGACTTACTATTTTATAACAAAAGTTCTTACAAATTGCTGAATATAATCCAAGATTTAAATGAAAAAAAAAAAAAATGCCAATTTTTTACGCTGACATTTTGTATACATTTTCCTCTAGCCAGTTGTTGGTTACTTTTAGTGAAACCATTATTCTCAGTGATGTAGTTAGATTCAACATGGAAGTTATATGTATGTATACACACACGTATGTCTTCATGATTTTCATTTGCTTGGTAAGAATAAAATGCCTGTGCGCTATTATACTGTACACTGGAAAGAAAACTCAATGGCAAAAATTCAAAACTGGCTCTGAATCATCAGACCAAAGTCAATGGAGTTGATTTACTAAAGGCAAATAGACTATTCACTTTGCAAGTGCAGTTACACTCATTTCGCCAGATTTTATTGAATGCAGTGAAGCTTCACTTAGTAAAGAATGCCCAATCAGGTGCAAGAAAATTAAAAAAAAAAACATAATTTTTGCTAGCGCATGATTAGATGTTGGAAATCAAACAAAGGAAATTTTGGTCCTGGGACTTTAAATGAGACATGCCGCATACGAACAAAAGTACAAGTGTATAAAAAATGTATATTTTATTCACATGCTGTATACAGATTGACATGATGATACACAACATGATCATATGCAGAGATCTGGCCATCAAGGGCCCTGGAAAGAGCTGACATGACACAAAATAAGTAGAATAAAATATACATGAATATACAAACACATGATAAGAATGATGTAAAAAAGTATACGTGAGCAGATACATGATAATTAGTGTAGAAGTCAGAAGCTATGCGCATTGATGTAACTTTATGCATTTCGTGGCACTCGTCAGGAGTGCAATGATTTTTAGTGGCTGTAAATATAAATGAGATGATGAGTTAATCAGACTCATTAGGGAGTACAAAATAAGTACAACCATAGGTGGGAGGAGTTTCTCTTAGTTTCATGTCAGCTCAGAAAGGTGATCTAGCTTGAAAAGAAGAGAGGGGAGAGCCATAACAGGGACTGACTCGCGGCTGAGGCAAGGATGATCCCGTCCCAACCAAGGGAAACAGCCATTGTGGAAACCATGGTAAAATAGGTGATCCATACCAAGGAGGGAGACATAGAATGACACATCAATCTCAGTCTATTCTAAAAATGTAAAAAATTGAACAAATATAATATATATGATAAATACGTATATATGTATATACATACATATGCACACACACGTGTGGCGCATGCACACTTACATAGGAGTATGTATAGTAGGTAATAAAGGTTAGAGTGGCTGGAGAGAGTGTCCATGCTCACCACCAAGGATGGAGAGTGATAGATCAAAAAGGCAGGGAAAACCAATGTCAAAGATGTTGGAAATCAGCAGAACTTCACCTCATTCACTAAACTTTGGGGAAAATGAGTGCAACTGTACTTGCAGAGTGCACAGTCTATTTGCCTTTAGTAAATCAACCCCATAGAGTCTTGTAAGATCTCAGTTTGGTGATTGTAGGATGAACTTACTGTAATTTTGCCCAGTGGAGTGTATTATTGCCTGCCCTTCAGTAAAAATAGTCTGCACTTTTAGCTGACAATAATCCTAGGGTGTGAGCATGGGCATCATGTGAAACAGATAAACACAGTACAGGAAAGAGACAGAAAACTACAGTTACCAGAAAGGATTAAAAAAGGAGGGCGGGTGTTGCAAAAAGGGGACGTAAAACAAAGAAGCGAGAAAAAATAATAGAAAGGGATACACAGGTGTACAGATATTAAATGAAGATATGCCTTGTTAATGATTATCATGACTTATCTCCTCTGTGGAGCAGTTTATGATGCCGTGATGACAAGCAGAGAGGACATTCAATAAGGTGTAAAAAAAGTTAACTGACTGACCTTTGGTGTAAGATATCTCTAAAGGCACAGCTTTTTGGATAGAGTGGAGAGGGATTAGAACACATGTCAGTTTTTTTGATGTTTGTGTCACCATAAGGGGGATTCACCCTACCTATTTGTTTTGTTTACCGTAATTGAAAGTTAAAAAAATCTCTGTTTTTGGGTTGACTTCAGAACAGTCATAGAGGGGAAATCTTCCAATAGGGACACTAGTTCTGGTGATGCACTGGGATTTCCTTACTTTGGAGGTATCTCCTCTCACTTCCTATTTTGATTATGGGAGAAGAAGTATACGGAAATCTCACCTATGGAACACAGATGGCAAAAAACGAGCAGTGTTATAGCCATCCTTTTTTCTATCCAAAATAAAAGAATGCATTTAGTTACACTTTAAGCTGGCCATACACATAAAGAACTGTCTAGTTCCATCAAATCACCCATCCGTGCTGGATGCATTCACTGTTCCACCAACTTTTTTCTATCTGGATCTTTGGATTTGTTAATGGATGTGTGTAGTCAGGTAGTGAAGGCAGGGCCGCTCAAAGCTTGAATTTTAGCTAAATTGGACAAATTTCAAACCATGTGTGACTTGCTTTAAGCAGGCACATTTGAGTATGTGTATATATATTTTACAAGGGACCCCAGACGTCTTTTTTTATTTCTCATTGAGAAAAGATAAGAGGGAGCTGCAATCATGCTAGATCACATCCATTTCCCTCACTTCTCTACACATGAGGGCCATTCACCTTATACAACATTCTGGAGAGAACTGGAGAGAACTGCAGTCTTAATAAGCGTGCTCTCCCCTGAGAACTTTATACGCGATGAATAACTGTGATGGGATAAAGTGCACTAGATCACATCTTAATAAAGTATAATGAGGAGTAATTCTATACAATCACATATTTCTTTCCAGTGCATCAACACTGAAGTACATTATGAAGCCTTCTTAGCCATGTGGTCATGCATTTAAATTATCAAGAACCTCATCAGGTGTCAGAATAAGCAGCCTATGAGTAGGGTTTCAAGATGATGCATTGAAAACCAGATACGCATGACATAGCCCATGCACTGAATTCTTAATTTAAGCAAACATATAAAGAGAACATAAGCAGTGCTCCAAATAATGCAACAATATACAGCATTCAGTTGTACAAAAAAAAGAATACAAAAGTGTCCATGTGCAAAATAGAACTCAATCTTTATAATGTAACACAAAAAAAATAAACAGTCCATCAGTGCAAAACAGTCTTTAGGGAGTGGCCTAACAGTGATAACATCACGCACGCCCGACCGCTAACCAGCGGTAGTGTTCAAAGCCGACAGCCCGCTGCTCCTTTATTACACAAAACAATTTCTGTCTATGATTTGTATGAAGGTAATAGTAGCCAGTTTTTAAATTAAACTCTTTTACATCATGATGGGCTTCACAATTTTATTGTGAGTCTCCTCTACACGATCTGTGACGGTTACCCTCCTGGATAAACTTGCTGCTGCTTGTTTGACCATTATAATTTGTGGTGCCGGACATCTTTTAAGAAGCCTGAGTGTAACGGTGTTGCTGGTGATGGATACTTTCACTCTGCACGGATCGTTCCTTCATTGGATTGTTTTTCACTTATGGACTGTTTATGATTTTTTGGTGTTACATTATTAAGTTTGAGTTCTATTTTGCACATGGACACTTTTTTATTATGATTTTTTTGTAAAACTGAATATTATATATTGCTGCATTATTTGGAGCTCTGCCTATTTTATCTTTATTATTTATCAACTGGTATTACAGTTTGTTAAGTGGCTGCTATTTTTGCTTATTTACACCAAGCGCGGATTGCAGATTTTACGCTCTTTTACTGGAAGCAAACATATAGCCTGTATCTAAACTGATAGCAACATGACATGTAACCATTCATTCATCTACATTAAGTAGGTGATCTATCATCTACCTATTAAAAAAATCTTCTTGCATATGTATTCGTTCACCTTGGGACTTTCCATATTTTGTATTGTTACAGTCTGGAATTAATATATTTAATTAATTGAACTATTGTGCCACTGATCTATACAAAATAGTCTGCAATGCAGAAGTAGTAAAAAAAAATACATATTTTTTTAAATATTTACAAATAAACTAAAGAGTTTTGATTGCAGAAGTATATGCTCCTTTTACTATAAAGTCCCTACCTATACTCTGGTGCAGGGAACTCCAAATTTTCTAAACAAAGGGCCAGTTAACTGTCCTTCAGACTTTAGAGGGGCCAGACTGGGGCCGTGGAAGTTGAAAATGTCCTGACGTCAGGTTATGTGAACAATGCTCTATTTTTGGTATTCAAAAATGGTGTCCCATTGCTGGTGTCAGTAGGAGGAATAGTACTCCATCATTAGTGTCGGTGGGAGGAATATTGCTCCATCGTTGGTGTCAGTGGGAGCAATAGTTACCCATTATTGGTGTCAGTGGGAGGCATAGTGATACATCGTTGGTGTCAGTGGAAGGAATAGTGCCCCATTATTGGTGTCAGTAGGAGGCATAGTGATACATCATTCCTGTCAGTGGAAGCAATAGTGCCCCATCGTTCGTGTCAGTGGTAGGACAGAAATTGTGTCCCATCATTGATGTCAGTGAGAGGAATAGTACCTCATCGTTGGTGTCAGTGGGAGGTATAGTGCCCCATTGTTGGTGTCATTGGAGGGAATTATGCCCCATTGTTAATATCAGGGGGAGTAAAAGCGCCTCAAAGACTGGATAAAGGCAAGCAAAAGGCAGCAGTTTGGAGACCACTGCTCTAATGTACACCATAATTGGTTGAGAAGAATTCACTTGTGTGCAAAAAAAAGTGCCACATAATACTAAAATAAATTTGCCTTTTTCTGGAAGGCTCCAAAATGTGTTGAAAAACATATTCAAACAACCATCAGGAGCTCACAAAACGAGTCCAAAATAAGTTCTAATGAAGCACCAATGCAATGAAGGATGTGCTTTAATAAAAAGTATCTTTATACATCTGCTGGAGCACTATTAAATCCGTTATTAAAATTGTAAAGTATATGACACAGTTCCTGAAGAAGGCCACCAAAGTGACAGTGTGAAAGGAGTACACGAGGCAAGGAAACAACCAAGAAGCTAGTGATGATTATAAAGGAGCTGCTGAGATGGGAGAATCCATCCACAGAACACAGCTTTGAGGAAAGTGACAAAAAGAAAGCCATGGCTGAAAAGAATAATATGGTCTTCTCATTGGAGTTTTCCAGGAGGCACATGGAAACAACAAATACATGGGAATAGGTTCTCTGGTACATTGAGACCAAAACTAAAACTTTTGGCTTCAGGACCAAACACTACCCATGGCACAAAGCTAACACTCTATTTCCATGGATAGACAGGGTAGGAGCAGCATCACATTACCCGAATGCCTATGGAAAAGTTAGCTTTCTTTTCTGATTGCTATAAAAAAATATACAAAAGTCAGATCCATTCAAATGTTTTGTACAATATATTCCTGTGTGTTTTTATTTTTTACATTTTATCCACATATCCTAGTATATTGCAGAACAAAGAGGTAAAGTGCAGGTACATGTTCCACTTAGAGCTTGTGCCGCAGTGCACAGGTATGACTACATATTCTGTAAAGATGAATGGGTGCCAAGCAGAAAAATAGATGTAAACACTGTTTGGTACTGTGAAGACTTGGCACGTTCTTCCACCCTGCATCTGATATTTGTGTGCAGGGCATACAAGGTAGAAGGGGGTGGGGAAACATATATATATATATATATATATATATATATATATATATATATATATATATATATATACAGTTGTGTTCAAAATAATAGTCAGACATCACTAACCTGATCAATCAGTGTTTTTGGTAGAAATTATATTTCTACATGGCAAATAATTTACTAGTAGGTGTAGTAGAGTAGTAGAAATCCAAGAGACCCAACAGTCATGACATGCATGCTGCTGATTCTATGTAATTGAATTACTAATTGAAAGGGCATGTTCAAAATAATAGCAGTGTGGAGTTAAATTAGCAAGGTCATTCGTTCTTTGAAAAACAGGTGGCAATTATTGCCCTTATTTAAGGAAGGAAGGTAGCAAATGTTGTACATGCTAGTTACAGTGCATTTCTCTCTGAAATTCTGAGGAAAATGGGTCGTTCCAGACATTGTTCAGAAGAACAGCGTACCTTGATTAAAAAGTTGATTGGAGAGGGGAAAACATATAAAGAAGTGCAGAAAATGATAGGCTGTTCAGCTACAATGATTGCAAATGCTTTAAAATGGCAACCAAAACCTGAAAGACGTGGAAGAAAGTGAAAAACTACCATTCGAATGGATAAAAGAATAGCCAAAATGGTAAGGACTCAACAATCAGCTCCAGGAAGATCAAAGAAGGTCTAAAGTTACCTGTGAGTACTGTTACAATTAGAAGACGCCTATGTGAAGCCAAGCTATCTGCAAGAAGCCTTCGTAAAGTCCCACTGTTGAAAAAAAGACATGTGCTGAAGAGGTTGCAATTTTCCAATGAGCACATTGACTGGCCTAAAGAGAAATGGCGCAACATTTTGTGGACTGATGAAAGTAAGATTGTTCTTTTTGGGTCTAGTGGCCAGAGACAGTTTGTCAGAGGACCCCCAAACACTGAATTCAAGCCCTAGTACACTGTGAAGACAGTGAAGCATGGTGGCGCAAGCATCGTGATATGGGGATGTTTCTCATACTACAGAGTTGGGCCTATTTATCGCATATCAGGGAACATGGATCAGTTTAAATACATCAGAATACTTGAAGAGGTCATGCTGCCTTATGCTGAAGAGGAAATGCCCTTGAAATGTGTGTTCCAACAAGACAACAACCCCAAACACACCAGTAAACGTGCAACATCTTGGTTCCAGACCAACAGGATTGACATTATGGAGTGGCCAGCCCAATCCAATAGAAAACTTGTGGGGTGAAATCAAAAATGCAGTTTCTGAGGCAAAACCAAGAAATAGAGAAGAACTGTAGAATGTAGTCCAATCATCCTGGGCTGGAATACCTGTTCACATGTAAAAGAAGTTGGTTGACTCAATGCAACACAGATGTACAGCAGTTCTCAGAAACAGTGGTTATACAACTAAATATCAGTTAAGTGATTCAAAGGAAAGCAAAATCTTCAAACATTTTTAGTTTATATTGTGAATGTTTGAGTTTGTAAAGAAGAATACAACCACTACTAATTTTTTGAACAGTCTAATATTCACTTTTCTTAAATTTTTTTAGAGGAACAACACAAATTTGATAATTTTTTCTTCATGTTTTGATTTGGAATAGAAGGATTTTGAGCGTTATGCACTTTTTTAAACACACTGCTATTATTTTGAACACAACTGTTTATATAAATATATATATCTACACACACACACACACACACACATTGTTTTCATTACTGGCAGTAAAGCCCAATTCTAGACAAGAATTAATTGCTCATTTATGTCTAGGGGAACAAAAGGATAGGACAAAAGGATATTTACCTACTCTATCCTCTGTCCCTCCATGGCATGGTCCTTGCAGCGTTTGCACCCCATGTCCCAATGGTATAAAGTCCTGATGTCTGCAAGACCAGAGCAGAGTCCCTAGACCTGCTCTGGATGTGAGGATGCAGAGGGGCAGTCCACCACCGCAACATTGGGGAGTATTGCCTGCCAGGGGAGTGAAAGATCAGGTAAGTAAAACTGTTTCTCTTCTCCCCTATAGAAAACAAGCTATTAGCCCTTGCAGTGCCAGCACACTCCCCCTGCAAGAGATAATTTTTTTATTTGCCCAAGTTGGGTTTTAACTACTGTCAGTATTGAAAAACTGTCTACATGTTTCCCCACCCCTCCTACCTAGCATGACCTGTACGCAAAAAAAGCTTCAAAAGGTTGTATTATTTATCTTTACCGGATTGTAGCTTTAAAATATGCACCTGATGGGGGCTGCATATACACCTGCTAGAGGGGGTTAGATCTTTGGGTTGAAGGGGCGAGAAAGGAGGGGCTGGGCAACTTGTCATTTAAATATGTGCGTATACTTTAAACTGCAATTTCACTTAGAGAAGAACTTGTATCAAAGTGTTTATTTAAATCCCCGCAGATTGAGAGTGAGAGGACCCAGTGTGCTGCTACTCCTTCATTATTGCTCAAATTCAGTGCAGTCTGCCAAGAGATGTCAGGGAGTGCAGGTCCTAGCTGTGTTGTCTGAAAGGTGTGCCTGATTCCCAAGAGAATCGTTTGACACATAAAACATTTCACATATGTATATGTCAGCTTTCTATTTATTTTATGTATTTATTTATTTATTTTTTCCATTACTGACTCATCTTGTTTAATATTATCAATGCAAGGTAATTTGATGAACTAGGCCTTACTATTTTATAACAAAAGTTGTATTAGCCTTTTACAAATTGCTGAATATAATCCAAGATCTAAATGGAAAAAAAAAATGCAAATTTTTTTACGCTGACATTTTGTATACATTTTCCTCTAGCCAGTTGCTGGTTACTTTTAGTGAAACCATTATTCTCAGTGATGCAGTTAGATTCAACATGGAAGTTATATGTATGTATACACACACATATTTTTTCATGATTTTCATTTGCTTGGTAAGATGTCTTGTCCCTGTGCGCTATTATACTGTACACTGGAAAAAAAACTCAGTGCCGAAAGTGCAAAACTGGCTCCGAATCATCAGACAATGTTAATGGGGTTAATTTACTAAAGGCAAATAGACTGTTCACTTTGCAAGTGCAGTTACACTCATTTCCCCAGATTTTATTGAATGCGGTGAAGCTTCACTTAGCAAAGAATGCCCAATCGGGTGCAAGGGAAAAAAAAAACATAATTTTTGCTAGCGCATGATTACATTTTGGAAATCAGCAGAACTTCACCTCATTCACTAAGTTTTGGGGGAAATGAGTGCAACTGCACTTGCGAAGCGCACAGTCTATTTGCCTTTAGTAAATCAACCCCATAGAGCAGGGTTTCTCAACCAGGGTTCCGTGGAACCCTAGGGTTCCTCCAGAGGTTGCAAGGGGTTCCTTGAGCAATGGTCAATTTCCACCTCTCAGATAAATTCCCAATTACATCATTGATCTTTTTAGCTTTCTGTAAGGGGGGCAATTCTTCCCAATGACCACAAGTGTAAGGAGCATTCTTCCCATTGACCATCAAACTAATGTATCATGAGTTGTAGATTTTTAATTTTTAGCAGGGGTTCCCCGAGACCGGAGAATCATTTCAAGGGTTCCTCGGTGTTGAAAAGGTTGAGAAAGGCTGCCATAGAATCTTGTAAGTTCTCCGTTTGGTGACTGTAGGATGAACTTACTGTGATTTTGCCCAATAGAGTGTATTATTTATTGCCTGCCCTTCAGTAAAAATAGTCTGCACTTTTAGCTGACAATAATCCTAGGGTGTGAGCATGGGGATTATGTGAAACAAATAAACACAGTACAGGAAAGAGACAGAAAACTACAGTTACGAGAAAAGATTAAAAAAGGATGGCAGGTGTTACAAAAAGGGGATGTGAAACAAAGAAGTGAGAAAAAAATCATAGAAAGGGATACACAGGTGTACAGATATTAAATGAAGATACGCCTTGTTAATGATCATCATGACTTATCTCCTCCGTGGAGCAGTTTATGATGCTGTGATGACAAGCAGAGAGGACATTCTCTGCTTCTCATCATAGCAGAGTGAGAAGGGACCATGCAAGTAAATACCAATGGCCAGTTTAACAAGGTGTTAAAAGGTCAACTGACTGACCTTTGGTGTAAGTTATCTCTAAGGCCTCATGCACGCAGAACATGTTTTGACTGTTTTACAGCAGCTGTTTTTAGCTGCAGACGTTTTTTTCTACAGTCAATAAACTCTCCATCATGTTATTCTATGTGTTCATGCACACATAGGCTGTTATCAACTGTTTTTTGCAGTGACGTTTTTGAGCTGTAAAAAAAAACCCCAAGACCAGTGGGTTCTGAGAGACGTTTTTCAGCTGTAAACATGCTCAAACACTTAAAAACGCTCAAAAATGCGGCCAAACGCCGGTCCCCAATGTTTTTGGAAGTTTTAGATCAATTGAGGAAAAAAAAAAACGCTGGCCCTTAAAAAGGTAAAAAAATGTGCAAAAATGTTGGTAAAATAATGCTAATAAAAGCTGAATAAAACACTGATAAGCCACTGACGTTTTTAGGATTTTTTTAACATCCTGTGTGCATGAAGCCTAAAGGCAAAACTTTTTGGATAGAGTGGAGAGGGATTAGAACACCTGTCAGTTTTTTTTGCTGTTTGTGTCACCATAAGGGGGATTCACCCTACCTATTTGTCTTGTTTACCGTAATTGAAAGTTAGAAAAAAATTCAGTTTTTGGGTTGACTTCAGAACAGTCATAGAGGGGGAATCTTCCAATAGGGACACTAGTTCTGGTGACACACTGGGATTTCCTTACTTTGGAGGTATCTCCTCTCACTTCTTATTTTGATTATGGGAGAAGAAGTAGACAGAAATCTCACCTATGGAACACAGATGGCAAAAAACGAGCAGGGTTATAGCCATCCTTTTTTCTATCCAAAACAAAAACACTTTAAGCTGGCCATACACATAAAGAACTGTCTAGTTCCATCAATTCACCCATCCATTCTAAACCACGTGGATGAAGCAATCTCCCCTGCCAGCTATTGTTTTCTAACAGCTGGCATATGCAGCTGTCCAGATATCCAAATGGTCACTGCAGCTGCTTGGATGCATTCACTGTTCCACCAACTTTTTTCTATCTGGATCTTTGGATTTGTTAATGGATGTGTGTAGCCAGGTGGTGAAGGCAGGGCCACTCAAAGCTTGAATTTTAACTAAATTTGCCATTTTTTTATCCAAGTACATATGTTTTTGGTAAACACGTGGTAGGACATAATTGTATCAATTGTAACTTTTGCAAGAAAGGACTGTCTTACTCATTTTCTACTAATGTTATGTTATATAAAACAAGGGTGTCCGACTCCTAGACTATGGGGTGTTTTTTTTCCGTAACTTTTGTAAACTATTTCATAAAAATCAATAATTAAAAAAAAAAAATCTTACAAATTTCAAGCCATCTAGCTTTAAGCAGGCACATTTGAGTATGTGTATATATATATATATATATATATGTTACAAGAGACCACAGACTTCTCCCTCACTTCTCTACACATTAGGGCCATTAACCTTGCACAACATTCTCTTCTCCGTTGGAGAGAACTGCAGTCTTAATAAGCATGCTCTCCCCTGAGAACTTTATACGCGATGAATAGCTGTGATGAGATGAGAAAGTGCACTAGATCACATCTTAATAAAGTATAGTGAGGATTAATTCTATACAATCACATATTTTTTCCAGTGCAGCCACACTGAAGTACATTATGAAGCCTTCTTAGCCATGTGGTCATGCATTTAAATTATCAAGAACCTCATTAGGTGTCAGAATAAGCAGCCTATGAGTAGGGTTTCAAGATGATGCATTGAAAACCAGATACACATGACATACTCCATGCACTGAATTCTTCATTTAACCTCCTTGGCGGTATGATTATTTCAGATTTTTGGTGCTGAAAGCGGTACAATTATTTTGCATGAAAATTTGGCGTTTTATATTGTAGGCCTGTAATTCTTAGGAATAACTCACTTAAATCTGTCCAAACAACAGTCTAGTAGACATCCCGGGTATGATAAAGTTTGAAAAAGGAAATCATAAATTATAATATAATAAATAACTAAAAATAATTATCAAAAATAGTAACATAATAGTAATAAAATGTATTCAATAATGTAATCAAACCAA
Organism: Glandirana rugosa; assembly: GCA_018402905.1. Lineage (NCBI taxonomy): Eukaryota > Metazoa > Chordata > Amphibia > Anura > Ranidae > Glandirana > Glandirana rugosa. The sequence continues at coordinate 669,382 of BLSH010290152.1, read as the reverse complement.
AAACACTGAAATTTGCTCAGTTGCAGAATTGTCGCTGTCGTCACTTTCAGTGTCTGATGATAAATTTCCCTAAAAATCAGTATCACTCAATTCTGAAAATGATTCTTATTTACTATCAGTGTTTTCTAGCTGATCAAAAAACACTTTTGATGTAAAGGGACACTTTTTGGTTGCTATGGACATTCTCATGTTTCCAGGCACAAAGAATGGCATATATAATATAAAAGTGCATGCAGGGCTCTGGGCAAACCACTAGGGACAAAGGGGATGTGAAATGTTTTCATACAGTAATGTAATCTATAAGATTACAGTGTACTGTATGTGCTGTGTGTGTTTCACTTTTTGAATTTCCCGCCGGTCTCCGTCCCCGTGCGACGCGACGCTCGCAGGGAACGGAGCCCGGCACACAGGAGTCATCTGGCGGCGGACACAGCCCGCAGACACGGCGGGGGACATCGCTGGATCCAGGGGACAAGGTGAGTAGCGCTGCCTGGATCCAGCAATGCAATCCCGAGTGTGGCTCAGGGTTACCACTCTTGGTACTGAAATTCCACCGCGAGCCACACTTGGGATTACCGCCAGGGAGGTTAAGCAAATGTATAAAGAGAAAATAAGCAGCGCTCCAAATAATGCAACAATATATAGCATTCAGTTGTACAAAAAAATAATACAAAAGTGTCCATGTGCAAAATAGAACTCAATCTTTATAATGTAACACCAAAAACTCATAAACAGTCCATAAGTGCAAAACAATCTTTAGGGAGTGGCCTACCAGTGACGACATCACGCATGCTCAACCGCTAACCGGCAGTAGTGTTTGAAGCTGACAGCCTGCTGCTCCTTTATTACACAAAACAATTATTGTCTATGTTTTGTATGAAGGTAATTGTAGCCATTTTTTAAATTAAACTCTTTTACATCATGATGGGCTTCACAATGGGAGTTTTCCTTGTTTTTTATTGTGAGTCTCCTCTACATGATCTGTGATCCATGTGATGGTTACCCTCCTGAATAAACCTGCTGCTGCTTGTTTGACCATTATAATTTGTGGTGCCGGACATCTTTTAAGGAGCCTGAGTGTAACGGTGTTGTTGGTGATGGATACTTTCACTCTGCACGGATCGTTCCTTCATTGGATTGTTTTTCACTTATGGACTGTTTATGATTTTTTGGTGTTACATTATTAACCACTTCAGCCCCGGAAGAATTTTGCACTTTAGGACCAGAGCACTTTTTGCGATTCGGCACTGCGTCGCTTTAACTGACAATTGCGCGGTCGTGCGACGTTGTACCCAAACAAAATTTGCGTCCTTTTTTTTCCCACAAATAGAGCTTTCTTTTGGTGGTATTTGATCGCCTCTGCGTCATTTCTTATCACCGCTATAAACAAAAGAAGAGCGACCATTTTGCAAAAAAACCCAAATTTCTTACTTTTTGCTAAAATTCTAATCCAAAAAAAAAATATAAAAAAAATTTTTTTTCACCGTTTTTGGCCGATTTATATTCTTCCTCATATTTGCGATAAAAAAATTGCAATTGGTGTTTATTGATTGGTTTGCGCAAAAGTGGCCGCGTTTACGGATGTGGTA
>BLSH010290152.1:647044-663013 GCA_018402905.1 Glandirana rugosa | reverse complement strand
GCCAATGGCATTTACACAGTAATCAGTGCATTTTTATAGCACTGATCGCTGTATAAATGCCAATGGTCCCAAAAAAGTGTCAAAATGTTCCGACATGTCCGCTGAAATATCGCAGTACCGCTAAAAATCGCAGATCGCCAACATTTTTAGTAAAAAATAAAAAAAAATAAAAACCCCAAAAATGAATTCTCATCATCCGTAAACGCGGCCACTTTTGCGCAAACCAATCAATAAATGCCGATTGCGATTTTTTTTATCGCAAATATGATGAAGAATATAAATCGGCCAAAAACGGTGAAAAAAAATGTTTTTTTATATTTTTTTTTTGGATTTGTATTCTAGCAAAAAGTAAGAAATTTGGGTTTTTTTGCAAAATTGTCGCTCTTCTTTTGTTTATAGCCGCGATCAGAAATGACTCAGAGGGGATCAAATACCACCAAAAGAAAGCTCTATTTGTGGGAAAAAAAGGACGCAAATTTCGTTTGGGTACAACGTCGCACGACCACGCAGTTTTCAGTTAAAGCGACGCAGCGCCGAAACGCAAAAAGGGCTCTGGTCCTAAAGCTGGAAATCCTTCCGGGGCTGAAGTGGTTAAAGCACATCATGTTCGTTTCATTTCAAATCCATTGTGGTGGTGTACAGAGACAAAAAGATTAGAATTGTGTCAATGTCCCAATATTTATGGACCTGACTGTATATATATATATATATATATATATATATATATATGTATATACACATTTTTGGGCAAATATGAAATTTTTTCCTGCAAGGATTAATTGCTCATTTATGTCTAGGGGAACAATGAAAGGATATTTACCTACTCTATCCTCTGCCCCTCCATGGCATGGTCCTTGCAGTGACCTGCCCTGGACATGAGGATGCAGAGGGACAGTCCACCACCAGAACATTGGGGAGCACTGCCTGCCAGGGGAGTGAAAGATCAGGTAAGTAAAACTGTTTCTCTTCTCCCCTATAGAAAACAAGCTATTAACTCCCACTGCAAGAGATATTTTTTTATTTGCCCAGGTTGGGCTATAACTACTGTCAGTGTTTCCCCACCCCCTCCTACCTAGCATGTCCTGTACGCAGACCACAGATGCAGGGTGGACCAGCTTGCCAATCTTCATTGTGCATTCATTGGGCTTTAAATTAGAGAAGATATTTTAATTTTTCAATTTTAATTTTCAAAAGGTTATATTATTTATCTTTACTGGATTGTAGCTTTAAAATATGCATCTGATTGGGGCCGCATATACACCTGCTAGAGGGGGTTAGATCTTTGGGTTGAAGGGGCGGAAAGGAGGAGCTGGGCACCTTTTCATTTAAATATGTGCGAATATTTTAAAATGAAATTTCACTTAGAGAAGAACTTGCATCAAAGTATTTATTTAAATCCCTGCACATTGAGAGTGAGAGGACCCAGTGTGCTGCTCCTTCATTATTGCTCAACTTCAGTGCAGTCTGCCAAGAGATGTCAGGGAGTGCAGGTCCTAGCTGTGTTGTCTGAAAGGTGTGCCTGAATCTCAAGAGAATCTTTTGACACATAAAACATTTCACATATGTATATTTCAGCTCTCTATTTAGCTTTTTTTTTGCCTGGGGTTCCGCATTAAGTCTTTTACAGACTTAAACGTTAGCTGCAGTTTTGCTTTAAATATTGCATAGCTGGAAAGCTTCTATCTTTATAAAAGTAATAATTTCATAAATGCAGCCTCTGTCACCTGAGCCTATTCTCCTTCTGGACTTTTATGAGGCTGTAGATCATTGTAAAAGACTAAACTGCTTCCACGCACCATTTGCAAAATGTATTGTCTGATTTGTATTCTAGTTTTACCAGTTGCCATAGACAGACAATGTAATATGTCAGAAATTGCCTACATTTCTCAGTGTAATATAGACAGAAATATAAAATTCAGATTGTCTTATTTTAATAAGAAAATAGCTACACCAGTGTGTGCACATGTATTATATATTTGCAATGCCACAGTATATGTCAGAGTATAGATTTGTTTTGATTTGATTTGTAATGAGAGCACATGCAGGAATGCTAATCCTTGGTTTAGGCTTCCCTTGGGGCATCCTGCAGTACCCTAACATGGGCTACCCCTAAATAAAAGGATGACAATGCACAAACTTTACCCCTGGGAGCCATGGGAGAAGTCCAGCCTGACCTGACAAGAACTCAAGGCTATCTTCCTTGAACCCCCTTTACCTACAGATTGGGCCCCAGACACAACTCAATACCCTTTTGTAATCTCCCATTGACACAGAGTCCAGACTAGATTCCCCTAAAAGGGTTCTAACGACAGTTGTCGCCAACCTTTCGGACCTCACAAACCGCTAAACTCACAATTTTGAATCCCACAGACCACTAACATAAATGTTACATGCCTAATACACTCAATGCTCTGGTTCTCTGCCCTCTCCCCCTGGATCAAACTGCTGCTTTATACACACAATACTCCTGCTCTCTGAACCCCTCTGCTCCCCATCCACACTCTGCATCACAGTGCTGCCTTACACAGACTCATCATTGGATCTGACCTCATTATCTAGCCATGTGCTTGATATCGTGCTCCCTCCCACAGTCTGCGATCACTGCTGCCATTGGAAGCCCCCTCCTTCTTCACCTCCCTCTTTCTGCACTACACCCGGTGCTTCCCTCTGAGTTCACGGGAGCCAGGAATACAGAGGCATTTGGGTATCATTGAGCGCTGACATTATTGCCTATCAGTGTACCTTGAGAACAGCTCCTTGAGGGTAGGGACTGATGTGAATGTACAATGTATATGTAAAGCGTTGCGTAAATTGACGCGATATATAAGTACCTGAAATAAAATAAAAATAAAATACTGGAAACAACAAAACAACACTGGGCAGTATACATCCACCACAATGTTGATTTGCAACAGAACCCTTGGGGATCACCAAAATTTTACCAAGGACCATCAATGATCCACGGACCTTTGGTTGGCGACTGCTGGTTTAGAGGATAACAGTCTCAGATTCATGGACAATACTATTAAAACCACCCTTACAGTATAGAGATATTTGCCTACTATATTTAAAGGGTAACTCTATTTCTGTCTTAAAAAAATATAGTGAGTAAAAAAAAAAGATTATTATAAGATATACAATTGGTACACAAGCCATATTGTAATTTGATGTTAATGAAAATTACTTTTCCTTTCCAAACTGTGGTCAATGCAATATGGCTTGGGGAGGCATTCCATACACAGTTGCTGTAGGGAATGCCCCCAATAATACAAGTTTTGACTTATGTGAAGAACTCTGCACTTAGAAATAAGTCAGGTTTAAAGCAGTTGTAAACCACGGCTTGTTAAAAAAAACCCACCTGTAAGGCAATTGCATAATGTGCTAGTATGTATTGCATACTAGTACATTATGAAATGCTTACCTTAAAAAGAAACCCTCCCGCGGTGCGCTATCACCGCTGAGATGGCTAAAATCTTACCCCAGGTTTGTGTGATTGGCTGGAGCTGCAATGATGTCACTCCTGTTCATGCACACGGAAGCCCTCAGTTCCAGCATGAAACTCTGAAGTTCCGGCAAGGTATGCTGGACCTTCAGAGAGCAAGCACTGGTGATGTCACAGGCTGCATCCAGGGTTAATAACTCCTAAACAATGCACGTTTAGGAGATATTGAATTTACCTACAGGTAAGCCTTATTATATGCTTATCTGAAGGTAGAAATCACAAAGCGGGCTTTACTACCACATCCTCTGCAACAAAAATGTCACGTTGGGTGAGATACGCCCTAAAAGTTAATCACTAAAGGTGTGCAGACCCTACAGCTTTTATCATCAGAGCACTGAAGTGCACCAACTGATTAAAATGAATAAGTCACTTCCATCCAGAATCAGGTCACAAAATAACTTGGTGGAACATAGAGCTTTTTTCTTCAGAGCAGAAGGAGGTAGGAATCTGTAACAAAATTTGTTAAAATCCCAGCAATGCACATTGATCAAGCAAAGGGAATTATTTTTTCTCTTACTCTTTAAGCATGAATAACATAATTTAGTAGATGATGCTAAACATCCTCCAAACAGGAAATGGCTTGCTGTAACATCTAATGCACAATGGGAGAAGCTCACAGTGTGCAGTGAAAACAGACTAAGCATTTCTGTCTAAACATGAAGGTAAGGCTGGAGTTCAGGTGCAAGTGCAAGTGTATACCATATTTCTTGTTAGATTTGGGTAGCTTGCCATCCTGATTCAATCTCATAGAGTCTGAAATGTTGTGTGATTTCTAACCACCCACAACTGAAGCTTACTAGGGAAGAGGGAGATCGCTGACATGGCAAATGACATGCCCAGCACACCAGCTTTTGCTGAGGTGCAGTTAACAACATATATTAGCTGTAACATAGGATTTTCCTGGTCAAGCACCATAACTGATTAGATAAGGAGGGTGTCTGTTTAGTGTACAGATGTTGATGCAGAACAGGAGTGTTCATGTATGCATACGTATCTGACAAATGAAATATTCATTGGTGAGATCCCATCTTCACATGGTTTATCCATGTCTCTACCTTTAGAACGTAATCTTTTATACAGATGCATGAACCAGAGTTTTCCTCTGCCTTGTACAGCCTGAAAATAAGTGATTTGCAAGTAACAGCTCCCCAACAATGTCACAGATTTCCCTACCATATATGCTTTTAAAGTGCTAGTAAAGTTTTTTAACAAAAAAAAAAATAATAAATGCCCCCCCCCTGCAGGTTAATGTTATAAGTGCACATTATGACAAACTTCCCTGTAAAGTGATCCCTCTCCATCTCTGTCACCACAGACAAGGCTTCCATCTTCACTCGCTCTTCCTTCCGGGTTCACGCATTTCGGATATTTGAATGGGATGATGTCACTCCCATGCATGTGCACAGGAGAAGTGCTGGGACAAGGTCATCTGGAGCCCAGGGCGAACATGCCAAACTGCACCCCCCCTTCAAGATATATGAGCATTTTAGGGTTGATTTACTAAAGGCAAATAGACTGCACTTCAAAGTGTAGTTGCACTCTGCAAGAGCAGTTGCTCCAGAGCTTAGTAATTGAGCAGAGGCCACGCTGACTTCCATCCAATCATGTGCAAGCAAAAAATGCAGTTTTCTTTTATTTTACTAGCACGCGATTTGGTATTCTTTGTAAAGTGAAGCTTTGCCTCATTTACTAAGCTCTGGAGCAACTGCACTTGCAGGGTGCAACTACACTTTGCAAAGTACACAGTCTATTTGCCTTGCCTAAATCAACTCCTATGTGTCAGCTAAAATTCCGCCACAAAAACACTGAGCACTAATCTGCATGTTTACCCCCCTAAGCATAAATTCCTCCTCCTCCCTGTACAAATCCACCCCCCTGCTGAAATACACCCTTCCCGGCAAAAATCTTTCCCCCCATCCTGGAAATCCCCCCAGCTCAGATCCCCCTCAAAATAAAAATTCACTGCACCTAGCACAAATCCTCTACCCCTAAAATGTCTCCTCCTAGTACACATCCCCCCCCCCCACTTCAAATCCCCCCTCCTAGCACTAATCTTCTTCCCCCATCCCAACACAAATCCGCCTAAATCCCCACTCTTAGCACCCCCCTACATTTCCCCTCCTAGAACAATACTTACCCCCTGCCACCCCCCAAATTCTCCCTTCCAACAAAAATCCCCTCCCGCCAATCTCATTATGGTGCCCCCCAGCTTACATGATACCACAGTGCCTAGGGCAGCTGTCCCTCCCGCCAACTCCTTGTCCCGGGCCTTGCACAGAAGTCACGATCGTGACACAGCACAAGTCTGCACACTTGAGTATGCCATCCATTCAGAATGGAATGTGCATGCGCTGGTGACATCACTGGCCACTACAAATGTGAATATCTCTTAAACAGTGCATGTTAAGTAATCCCCGTGATAATCTCACTTAATGCTGTTCAAAATGAAATGTGTATGAAATGTAGGTATTATAAATCATGCTCTTTTAAAATAAACTCACTTTATAATCCCCAGCAAGCACACTCTCATCTTTAGTGTGGGCATCTGATGCACACCCGTTCCTTCTTCTACCCAGCATGCACCTCCTGATCTCGTTAATGCGCATTTAGTACAAAGTGCGGTGTGATGCTAAGTGCAGAGGATGCCCATTGACTCCCAGGATTGATGACACTCATATCCCAGGAGCCAATGGGCAGGGAGCATGATGTACATTCCGGTGTACCTCGCAGGTACACCGGAAGCCGAGGATTAAACATACATAAAAGATTACGTTTTGCACATGCAAAGTAATAATAAAGTGATTTATTTTACTGTTATCAAAGAAAATTTTACATTTGCATACATTGTAACAATTCAATCACTAACAATCACTAATTCTTTGGAGAAGGTGGAAAAATATGAGTAAAGTGTAACACTATTCTGGTAGCATCAAAATGTGCATGCTTTTCGCTCTCAGCTGCTTGCAACAAGGTCAACAAGAGTACCTGTCAGTGGCTTCTGGTGTGCAATTTTCTTGGGGGGGTGGCCCGCAGCCCCCCCCCCAGCCAGCCAGCCACCCCCCTTGCCCCAGCCAGCCCCACCCCCTGACTCTCACGCAATCGATCGCTACTTCCCCTTGTCGCTCGATCGCCGCATCGCTCGCCAGGCCCCCCACCAGCCCCGCACTTACCCCATCCAGGTCGTGGCCTCAGCGACTTCCCCCCGCATCTCTTCCCGAGTCTCAGCGGTCACTTCTCCTCCCAGCCAATCAGATCTTAGGACTCCCAGCCAGTCTCGTCTCAGGACTCACTTCCTGATTGGCCGAGAGGGGAAACAGGAAGACTTTAGTGAATATTAATTCACTAATATCACACAACTGGGTGGGCTCAGGGCGCAGAGCTCTGCACACTTATTTGAAGCCAATTAGAGCCTCAGGTTCTAATCACGTGCTTTGCAAAAAAAAAACCCATTGAAATCCATGCGTCCAGCACCCTGTATGTAGACTAAGGGCCGGGCGCATGGATTAGGGGGGGCATGAGCTGCTGCCACTGGTCCCCATGCATCAAAATGTAGAAAAACTTTTTCACAATGTCATGTTATTATATGGACAGCAAACATTTTAAGGCATTAAACAGCTATTATTTATAACAAGAACAATTCATTTTATTAAAACAGAGATCTGTTCACAACTGCTATTGACAAATCAAGTATTCAGGAGTACCTAATAGTCCCATCTATTCTCATCTTCTCCTTTCAAGTACTAAGGGAGCAAATGATACATATTTATTGTCCATTGAAGATGTGTTGTTGTATTAGTAATCAGGAAAGGAGTAATGTTCTTTGACCTGCAAACATAGGAGGCAAGTGGTTAAACTGAATTTTCATAATGTCTCCAGGCAGTAGACCTCTAGCACATGACACAGCTGTCTTGTTTAATACTATCAAAGAGAAGAGACAAGACAGCACACCAAACACACAAACATAAAGACATTTACAAATCAATGTGGAATATATAATAAGGATAACAGAGGGTAGATTGACTGTACACTACAAAGGTTTGTAAACATAGTGCCTGTGACCTGAAATTTATATATTGACATATTGCATTATGCATGAATAATAACATTGGGTGCAGGATCCCATCTGACTGCATTGTTTTATTTTATTTCACGTATATTCTTTTTCCAAGCACTGCAGCACACAAACCGCCTGTTGTGTTTTTATGCCGTGTTCTGCTCCTGCCTGTACGATGTGCATTTCACTGCAGAGGAAAGAATTTACCAAATCTGATAAAATATGCTCTAAAATTCTTTAGCATATTCTTCTAATAGTTATTTCTTAATTTAAAGGGATCGTAAAGTCTCTTTTTTTTGGTTTTTCTTTTAATAACAAACATGTCATACCTGCTCTGGGCAGCTGGTTTTGCACAGAGTAGGCCGGATCCTCCTCTTCTTGGCTTCGCTGCTCCTGTCCACTCTCTCCGGTTGAGTGCCCCCACAGCCAGCAGCTTGCTATGGGGGCACTCGAGCCGAGTCACAGCTCCCTGTGTCCATTCAGACATGGATGGGTGTTGACCCGGGCCGCCCCTTCTCTCTTCTAATTGGCTGACTGACTTTGATTGACAGCAGCGGGAGCCTTGCTGCTGTCTTAGTCAATGAGGAGGGGAGTCCCAAGCAGCTGAGACACTCCTGCAACATCGCTGGATAAAGGGCTCAGGTTAGTATTAGGTGGGCTGAGGGGGGCTGAGGGAAGCTGCTGCACACAGAAGGTTTTTCTTTTTTTATCTTAATGAATAGAATGTATTAAGATAAAAAAATCTTCTGCCTTTACAATCCCTTTAAGATGGCACCAACATGTTAAATCTCTAAAGCATGCAATTCTTCCAATACTGCATGTTATATGTTGATTATACGCTATTTTTTGAGTTCAGTAAAGGCATATTTACTTCTAATGCCCCTGACATAAAGCATGCTATGCCACACGTTAACCTGTCTCTCACTAAGCCAGCCCATTGAAATGAATATGGTGCCAATGGGGGAGATTTACTAAAACTGGTGCACACAGAATCTGGTGCATAGTGACCAATTAGCTTCTAACTTCAGCTTGTTCAATTAAAGTGTTACTAAACCCACAACAGTAAAAATCAGTCCGCATATGCAGTAAAGCATGCTTGTTATAGTCATTATGGAACCTAAGGGGTTAATCCTCCGTATTGTGTAAAAAGGCAGTTTGATCCTCTCTTCTTCCATTGTTCCCAATCCATCTCCTGATAGCACATAGACTTAGAGGCACTCCACACATGCTCAGTTTGGTGTGTATCGCTAGAGAGTTTTTTTTTTCTTTTGGTGTGCATGTGATCAGCACAGGGCCAATCAGCACTGTCTAGACAGAGAGTCAGGGGTCATGTTGCCTCATAGGACCATCAGAAAACTCCTCCTACAAGCTTTAACCAGTGCTGTGTACTGTGGGAAATCAGATCTAGTGAATGCAGGGTCCTGGGTTTAGTAACACTTTAAGCTTTGAAAATAAAACCTAGAAGATGATTGGTTACTATCCTCAGTTGCCCCAGATTCTGTGTGTACCAATTTTAGTAACTGTCCCCCAATTTGTTGCCTTAGAGCGTTGGGATGACATTTAATAGGTTACATGCATTACCACAACATAAACAGCTAAATGGGCCCTAAACGTTTAACCACTTGCCCACCAGCCGCCGTCGCTTGACGGCGACAGGTCGACTCTCCTGCACAAATCTCCCTCACAGGATGGCAGGTGTGGGAGCGTGTATTGTGGGTGAGTGCGTGCTGCCAGAAGCACTCTCGTGTGCTCAATGGCTAGCGGGGGAGCCAATGAGTGAGTGGAATGGACTCAATGTCCGCCGACCGTATGTTTCCTTTATATGGGAGCAGCGATCCCTCTTCTCCCTCAGTCAGCCCAACCCCCACACAGTTAGAACACACTCACAGGGATCACATTTAACCCTTTGATCGCCCCCTAGTGTTAACCCCTTCCCTGCCAGTGACATTTATACAGTAATCAGTGGCAATTTATAGCACTGATCGCTGTATAGATGTCAGTTGTCCCAAAAAAGTGTCAAACGTGTCCAATCTGTCCGCCGCAATATCGCAGTCCTGCTAAAAATCGCAGATCACCACCATTACTAGTAAAAATAAATAAATAAAAATGCCATAAATCTTTTCCCATAGTTTGTAGACGCTATAAATTTTGCGCAACCTAATCAATATAAGCTTATTGCGATTTTTTTACCAAAAATATGTAGAAGAATATATATCAGCCTAAACTGATGAAGACATTTTTTTAAATTTTTTTTATATGTATTATAGGAAAAAATATTGTTTTTTTTCAAAAGTTGTTTTTTTGTTTATAGCGCAAAAATGAAAAAAAGCAAAAGTAATCAAATACCACCAAAAGAAAGCTCTATTTGTGGGAAAAAAAATGACATCAATTTTGTTTGGGTACAACGTCGCACGACCGTGCAATTGCCAGTTAAAGCGACCCAGTGCCGTATCGCAAAAAATGCTTTGGTCAGGAAGGGGGTAAATCCTTCCGGGGCTGAAGGGGTTAAATGCATAGATCTGCTGATTTTACAACATGTATATTATCCTATCGATTTTTGCAGTATTCTGTATGTAAAAGTCAATTCACTGAAATTATCCCAGCTTTTTCTTAAAGCTGTCTGGCATTAACAATTCTTTATAGTCAGGCACATATTGAAGAGCACAATAAAAGTTGCCAATTGAGGTAGACTTAAAAGAGACGATAAATAGAAGCTTTCAATAGTTATATGTTCATTTTATATGGAAGAATAGTTCCATGCCAATGTAATATTTATTTTGGTAATTTGAACACTTTGATAGGATAATCTTCAACTCACTACACACATTACAATTTGACTGTACAACCTCCTTTAGATCTAAAGCTGGATATACAAGTTTTACACTATATTACATATTATATATATTGAAATGAAAACAAATTCATGCCCCAGAAGAAGTTGATATTGTGACGAAAACGGTCGGGCGAAAGTGTCGTTTTCCAGCCATCGCGTGGTTTTATTGTTGTTTGATGCCTTATCACTCCTGAATAATTGTAAGCATATTACTTTTATTAAACGTACCTTTTTAAATGTTATTACACTGTTGTGGCCTTTTTTTACTCCTACATGCTGGTTATACCTGTGGAGCTGCATTAATTCCACTTGGAGCCTTATAGCCAGGACCCTGAATTCTGATACCTGGTGGTTGGTGGTTTCATGTCGGTTGCCCAGTGAAGGCTTTTTCCACACAAGCGTTCCCAGACCCCCCCCCGTAATAGGTGGTCATGGGGCTCTGGTAAGAGCATATACTAATAGGTGGAGGCTGGTTTGCTCACATTGGTGGTGGCATTTGGTGAAAGTTCCCTACAATCAAAAAAAAAAACATTTTCTTTTCACTATGATCTTCACTAATTTATTGGAATATTAATTACAAGTTGGACTTACACACAGTAAGTTTTACTTACACAAAGCACAACATACTTTCTGTTTTATATTATATATATTACTATATTACTAGATTACACTATACAATTTTCTTTTGATTTTTTCCTTTAGATTTACCAAAACCATATAATATCAAACCTAAACACTTTCAATTTGTATGCAAGCGGTCAGGCCCTTGCGCTACATAGTTGAAGGTAATTCCAAAGGAAATCTAATAAAAGTTGTATAGTGTGTATCCAGCTTAACAGCTGTGTAGTACAAGGGCCTGCCTAATTGGATACAATTGAATGGATAGTTTAGGTAAATCTAAATTACATTTTACAAACATTGTACATCAGATTTAAATGTGTATGCAAAGCAAAAGATAAATAACAAACCTATAACTTCCAGGTCTGGCTCCCTCTCTGGCGTGGCCATTTCTGGGCATGCACAGATTCCTTTGCATCCAGGCAGAACCTGTTGCACATCTGTGCATGTACAGGGGGTTTTCATGCACGTGCAAAAACAAGGAATGTTTCAGACTTTCATGTTCCTGGTTTTTGCACGTGCATGGGAATCCCCGCATGTACGCAGATGGGCAGGGACTCTGCACATGTGCAGATGTGTTGCAGGGCTTTCTTGGGAACTGAACCCTGTGGCACATCTGTACACGTGCAGAGAGCAGGGAGAACGTCTCACCTGGGCAAGAAAAGTAGAAGTTGCTGCTTTGCAGCAGAAATAAAATCTATTGAAAAAATAATTCATATCTATTGGTAAGAGAGGGAGGGGAAAAGAGACAATCAGCACATGATGTCATTTAGGGTGAAGGTCCGCATTTAAGAAGGTCTGTATAAGTTTGGTGTGTTAATCAATGTCAATGTTGTTCTTTTTTGTAACGTTTGATAACTTGTTAAATGTCCATGTAAAGACCTGACAGTTGGCAAGTTGTGGACAGGATTAGATATGTATATATTATAAACAGGATAAAATATCAGCATGCACAGGCAATTTTTTATGAATTTATTCACCCATTATTGCAACCTTGTATCGTGACCTTGTAGCTGCCTGTCTACCTTAACATTTCCAAGTCAGTTTTAGACCACTGTAAACTATAAAATACAGTCTCTGCCCAGTGTGAAATGCACTTTGAAGAAAGCAGTGTTCTTGCTTCCTGTGATTGGCTTTGAAGTGTATCATTCATTATTATGTCTAGCTCCTTTATACTATGCTTGCTGTAACATAAATAATGAGTACTTTGGTCAGTCAGACTCATCTGCAGTGCCTCTTATGTTCTGCTTCGTGTCGGCTGAGATTTTGCTTTGGAAATGTTGTGTTGAGTATTGAGGTAGTATCCACTTGGGTTTTTCTCCTTTTCTTATAACCTTTCACATTATCCCTCTGTATAATAACTAGCCAACACGAGATGTGTCACATTGGAACTCAGACAAGAACATTTTAAAGATAAATTTTGACATTCTGTATCAATACAAATTTACTAATTAAAAGCAGAGTTTCTATTTTTTTTTGTTTGGGAATATAGTGGGAGACACTCTGTTAAAGTGTAACTCTACTTTTGTTGAGAAAAAACCTTTGGGTGGTCTATATACCTTAACCTGGTTGCAGAATTCTACTTTTTTCTGTTCTGATAAAATAGTTGTTTTACTAAGTAATGTTGAATGAGAGGGTCTGTGCACATTATAAACACCTGTATTTTCAGTCTTTTAATGAGGAAAGCTGCAGTGTCTGCACCTCTTTAGAAGCAGCTAACCCTTGGGACGTTTCTCACCAAAACTTAGGTATGTATTACAGGGGATGCCCGAGATTTGATTTGTATGCTATTACAGACTTATGAGAAGATCGCTGAGCCCATCACACAACCACACCAATGGTGTACAGAATGCTTCCAGGTTGCCCTATTGCTTTGCATTTTTTTAAACAGTTTTACAAAATTACAGTGCATGTAGATTGACATGGAAGGGTAATTTTTAGTAACATTAAAGTGGTTCTAAAGGCTGAAGGTTTTTTACAATGCATGCTTCACTGTGCAGCTCCCCCCTCAGCCCCCCCTAATACTTACCTAAGCCTTATCTCAGACCAGTGATGTGCACAAGAGCCCCAGCTCTCCTGGATCTCTCCCCCCTCATTGGCTGAGATGCAGCAGCAGGAGCCATTTGCTCCCACTTCTGTCAATCACAGCCAGTGAAGAGGAAGTGGGGTCTTATGGACACAGATATTTGGCTCAGAAGCGAGCACACATGAGTGCCCCTATAGCAAGTGGCTTGCTATGGTAGCACTCGGAAAGGAAAAGGGGCCCAGTGCGCTGACAGCTGACCCGAGAAGAGGAGGATCAGGGCTGCTCTGTGAAAAACCATTAAAGATAGGTATAACATGTTTGTTATTTAAAAAAAAATCCTTTACAAACACTTTAAATTAAAAATTGGCATGTAGCAACTATATATACTATTTTTCTAATGCAAGTGGAGGTCTCCTTTAAGTTTTTAAGTGTTGTTTGTTTTCCTGCTGGGAAGATTCACCCACTTTATTTGTCCCACTGACCATTGCCACTTAGACAAAAAGTAAAGGGAAATAAAAAATTGTAAAGTTGTCACCAGAGCAAGAGGTGAAGGAAAATCATCTCATATGGGGTAAATGTTCCTGTGACAATTAAGGAGGAAATTCGTTTTTTTACTTTGGGGGCATGTTCCATCATTTCCATTTGCATCTGAAGCACAGACAATGAACACAAGACTCCTCAGTAGGACACAAACCTCATAGGGGTTTAAGCCTTTTCCTATTCTATCCTGAAAAAATGGCTATACCTATATTTTTAGGGCTCCACACAGGTCCATGGAATGAAAAATGGAAGTCCTGGATGCCAAGATAGTCAGTATAGCACCTTGCAAATTTGGAGAGGGAGGACCATGTTGCAGCTCAGCATATTTCATCCAAAATAATGTTGGCAAGCATTGTCCAGGATACTGCAGCAGATCTGGGAAAATGTGTCCTTGGTTAAAGATCTTTATATCTTAAAATAAAGTTGTATGTTTTAATCTAACTGGCCAGGGTATTCTAGCTTTACAACATATTTTGGATACAGCCCAATGAATAAAGAGATTCTTGTCTTTGCTAACTGACTGGCTTAATGAAGATAGGTCTTAACAGCTGTGGTCTCATCAAGTGAATACCGCTTATTTTTTTCTGGATTTATAGAAGCATAAAAAGAAAGGTAATGTAATATGATTAATGTCGACTTGGGACATCACATTATGAATGAAGTAAGGCAGAGTCGTTAGAAGAATTGCATCAGATAGAATTATAAGAGAAGTTTCTTGACATGAAAGAGCCTGAATATTTCCAACTCTTTTGTCAGTTTTGACAGCAACCAAAAACAAGACCTTCCAGGAAAAAAAGATTCAGGGGAATAGAATGCAGAGCTTTAAGCAGCTGTGCTGTGAGACAATTGAGCTCTAAGCTTTGGTCCTAGGAGGAGATGAAGGAGCAGGGTTTTTCACCTCGGATGGGAACTATGTTAGGACTAGAGTACACCCAGGGCTGGTGCTACCACTAGGCAGACTAGGCGTCCAGCCTCTGGTGATCCTACTCTGCTCCCGAGTCCCTCTGTACAGTGTCAGAGGCACAGCGGCAGCAGAGGACTGTGTCTGTGCACCGCTACAGCTAGTCAGCTCTGCCTCTCTGCCCAGTGCCCATACACCACATGATTCCTAACCCCCCTCCCCCATCGTGGAGGCCGCTCTCCCTCCTGGCCTTGCCTGTCCTCCTGAACAATGACAGCCTCAGTGGAGTCACTGGCGGTGCTCTGGGCTTGATGACAGATGGCACAGAGACAAGGGGGTCTGAAAAGTGGTCAAGGGATATGCGCCTGGGGTCAGTGTACGTTCCACTGACCAGGAGGGGGGTACCCACTCACCTGTACAGGTGGTGCCACCGCCGCTAGTTTCACAGTACAAGGTAATCTGCAAAAAAGGACAGAGGGGAGAGGCCAGAATGTGTTCTATGATGGAAACAGGGATAGGGCAAACAGCGGTCTTCCTCCAATTGAGTGAAAAATGTAAATCTTTATTATGATATGGGTAAAGTACACATAGTGAAAGGGCTAGACATTTAAAACATTATAAGCAATTAAAAAGAACAAAGTTGCCCCTGTACACAGATCCACCAACTAGACCACCCTCACATACTATGTCTAAGGTTCACCTCAGCATATGTCTGTGTTATGGCGTTTTGCAACTTGGGTATAGTTGAGAGTGATTGACAGGAAACCCCTGCTTTGTCAGCTCTAGTGCAGCTGTACATTAGCTGGTGACATCTGTCCACTCATTTAACCAATCCCAGATAACTGTTAGACAAACATAGTAAATGTAGGAATCTACAAGAAAATGCTTAGCTAGTGCAAAACAGAAAACAAAGTAAAGTCCCTTAGGTTTAGGATTTCCTATGACTGCTAACATTTCCTGTGATTTCCATTGGTTCAGTGGAGCTCCGTCCTGAGTCTGGCACTGCGCCAGCACGTGTCTCCTCCTTCCTAGTCTCACGGCAGACTTACTGAAGATCCAGGTGCTGAGCGTGTCCGGGCACCATCTAGTGGTGGGTCTCCAGAAACTGCAACTGTAATCACAGCTGCTGGGAGGAGTGAGACAGGGGAATCGGAGCTGGATCTTGTAGGCGTCACAGGGAGGGGGGGACTTAGTAAAACCTTGAAGTGGAAAAACGGGGTATGGAACTCCTTGGGACCCCGTAACAACTGAGGTAGGGTAGGACGCTCTATCGTGGGGTGTTGATTGACGGGGGGAGGGACACTGCGGATGTTCTAGGTCGAGGCTAAGGGGACAGAGTGAGGAGGGTCGTCGACACTAATGTCAACGTCAAAGACCTCTGGGTGGTGATCTACCACGGGCCTGTGCGAGTCGTGGACCTAGAAGTCATTCAGACGGCACTCTGATCCTTCCTCCTCTGTGCACGACCGCGTCACGGTCTGAGTCCTGCCTCGAG
>BLSH010290152.1:554036-610227 GCA_018402905.1 Glandirana rugosa | reverse complement strand
AACTGACGGCTACAGCATGGTCACCCAGTTCTTGGAGGGCGTCTATTGACTTCCCCCCAAAACCACGCACCCAGCCTGCTCTGTGATTGATGTATCCTTCGGACACAGCTGATTACGGATTGGGGTAAAGAGGCAATCACAGCGGCTCTTTACCACGTGATCAAATGTGTCCATCATAGCTGATCATGATGTAAACACACTTGCCGGTTATCAGCATTCCTTTCCTCTCACTGTCACAGCATGAGGAGATGAGAGAGTCAGTAACCGGCCACTGTGAAAGGGGAAATCTACACTGATATTCAAGGCACTGATCTACAGTGCCCATCAGTGCTGCCTATCAGTTTCAATCAGTGCTGTCAATCAGTGCCCATCAATGCTGCCTATCAGTGTCCATCAGTGCCGCCTATCAGTGCCCTTCAGTACTGCCTATTAGTGCCCATCACTGCTCCCAATTAGTGCCCATCAGTGCTGCCAATCGGTGCCTACTTATCAGCGCCTATCAGTGCCCTTCAGTGCTGTCAATTAGTGCCCATCAGGGTCACCTACCAGTGCTCATCGGTATCGCCTATCAGTGCTGCATATAAGTGCAGCTTCTTCTGTTTTTGTACCTAGGCACCTTACATTTACATATCTATGTGCGCGTTTGTGGGAACGGGGCAGGCTAAACATTTTTTCTGGGGTGGTTTTAAGTCCTTGGATGTATCTTACATTTTTTTTACACTTTTTTCACTTAACTTTATTGCTATCGCCTAGGGAACCAATAGCCCCAAATGTGTGTAGTGGTACCCCTGAAGGAGCTGCTAATGAAATTTATATTTGTTCCCCCTGGCCTCCCTCTGATTATACTGCAGCCAGTCACCATGGATTTTTTTCACACTGTCAGGTGCACACACACAATCCTGCTCGTTTTCAATGACAGTCTAGGGAATGAATTTTCAATGCTTTATTGTAGAACTTGGATAGGAGAGGGGAAAGCATAGGATACCCCCAGTTAACTGACTTCAGATGAGGACAACTTCTCCCTAGCTCTGTATAGCAGGATGATCTCAGTTGTGCACTTAACAATTGATCCTAATGAAACAAGTCCATCTTTAAGTAACAAAGGACAGGCTGGACTTTGCTTCTTCAAGACACTAACCAGTTTCTCCTTTCTAACTCAGTGTAGCAGACTACCAAAGGCAGGTCCCTTTTTAAGCAGTAAGGACAGAAGCCAGACTCTGTTCTTCAAGACACTTGACAGTGTCTCCTTTCTAGCTGGCACACCCAACAATCTGATTAAGAGGGAAATTCTAGCAACACAGTCTCAGGGATCTTCTCACAGATCTGTACTCACACCATGTTCCCGGACAGTCGGTAGCCCTTTCTCTGCCAACTTCCAACTTTGCCACTGTGATATCAGACCGAATCCAAGGACGTCCTCCCTCTGTCAGCTTCTAAAGAACTCTGGGCTGCAGCTTCAGCATCCGGATGCGCCCCGTCATGTATAGGAGGTCTTTGATAGGGACACTATATGTAAGGGGGACTCTTATGGGGACACCATATATAAGGGTGGACTCTGGCAGGGACACCAGCTGTAATAGGAACTCTAAAGGGGACACAGATGTAAGGGAGAACTCTGGTGTGGACACATGATGTAATGGGGACTATGATGGGGACACCTGATGTATGGAGAACTCTGATGGGGCACCTGATGTAAGGGGGACTCTGATGGGGCACCTGATGTAAGGGGGACTCTGATGGGGACACCAGATGTAAGGGGGCACTCTGATGTGGACACCAGATGTAAGGGGGGACACTAATGGGGACACTCGATGTAAAGGGGGACTCTGGCGGGGGCATCTGATGTAAGGAGGGACTCTGATGAGGACACAAGATGTATAGGGGGACTCTGATGGGGACACCTGATGTATAGGGGGACTCTGACATAGACACCAGATGTAAGTGGGGACAGTAATGGGGACACCCAATGTAAGGAGGGGAGACTCTGGTGGGGGCATCTGATGTAAGGAGGGACTCTGATGGGGACACCAGATGTAAGGGAGAACTTTGATGGGGACACCTTATGTAAGGTGGTTTTATTTTCTTTTACTTGAAATTTGGATGCGATTGGCCTACTTGTATGTTATATTAGACAGAAATTTGTACCTCAGCTGGAAGACAATTTTATTATCCCTGCCCTAAGAGGACAGTTTTACATTGCAGGAACACACCTTGCTTTTGTGCTAATTTACCTGTGGACAAAATGTATGGTTGCAAAACACCATACATTTTGGTGCAGCACAATTTTGAAAAAGGTTGTACAGGTTTTACATCTATTTGTACTACATTTTGTTTTTCATTTGTTTTGTATACTAGAAAAAAAAATTGCCACTTAAGAAATTGCTGCTTGAAGAAAAGGTGGCAACCCTAGTGTGATGTCATCAGTGTATGCCCTGGTTCAGGTGCAAAACTACAGGGGTTGCAATTGCAACTGGGCCCCATGCTCCAGGGAGCCCGTGTGTCTCCCTTGTACACCTGCATAGGAGGGATGAAAGAGGCGGCATTTAGAGGAACCATTCTCCTCCATTTTACTCCTAATGCGGGATTGGTTCCTCTATATGCTTCACCTGCCGCCCCTCCTATCCAGTTTACTTGTCTTTTGCTGTTCCCAGGGTCCCTGTGTGCTTCCCTGCCCCCCCCCCTCCCCACAGAGCTGCTGTCTTTCCCCCTCCTCTCTCCTGCCAGCTGCTGTAGAAGATGTGTCATGATGGAGAGATGGGAATGGGTCGGTAAATTTGCCATTTACCACCTCCTTCCTTTTCTGAATGGACAGAGCCAGTGATTGGTACCAATTGGTTCATTCATAACTAAAGCATAGTAAACTGTTTTTTACTATACTTCTGTTTCTGAATAAATGGGAGGCTCGGTGCACAGCTATTCCTGCCCATTCATTCTGTGCAGCTGAGGCTACACAGATTGAGATTGAGGGCTGAGGTTTGTTTAGACCCCTGATATCTCATCAAAGCCCCCGCAACAGGGCTCCTTATAAAAAATTGTAAAAAAATAATAAAAAAAAAAAATGTAAAAGAAATGGGAGAAAAGGATAAAATTAAAATAAAAATTTAAAACTACTGACACCAGTGAGGGAACTGTCAGGATTGCAAAGGTTGCAGTTGAGCCAGGGCCCTGGCAATTCACCATCATGGGAAGGCCCGAAGATGGCAGAAAGGGGGCCCACTGCAGAACTTGAGAAAGGGTCCCGCTGCGGACCGTAATAAACAGACCTGCAATGGGAGTAAAGGGCCCCAGGATCAGTGGGAAGAGGGAAGAGCCCTGGCCAGGGGTCAGGGGGGCCCTTCATAATTTCTTGCACTGGGGGGCCCTGAAGGTTCTAGTTATGCCTCTGGCCTTGTTTAAATGTTTGCAGCATTTCTACCATGACACTTTAATGAGATATCAGAAGTCTATTAGATCCCTTGTGTCTCCCTTCACTCCAAGGAGATTGTGCTCCATTAGCTTCTTCTTCCCTGGCCACAGCAGCCAGAGAAAGTGATGGAAGAAACCAGATGAAATCCTTGTCACTTCCGTGTTCTTACTAGCTAGGAGAGATCAGCGAATAGACGTTTGCTGGTGTCCCTGCCCTCTACCCGGTAACTTCTGCCATGCACGTCCCAGGCCTACAGGTGAGATAATGGATCCCAAGAAACAGGATAAGAATGTTGCAGAGGTTACATTTACTGGGGTCCGTGGAAGAGATTGGACTTTTTGTAGCAGCCGGGAGTGTGTGTAAAACCCCCCACTGCAACCTATGTATGATATACGTCAGGCAGTAAAAGGGTTATAACAAGCTGCTAGAGGGCCTACTAGGTTTTCAACAAGGTTAAAAGAGATCTGTAACTCACTATAAACTACTGAAGCCTGTTAGTTAAAGCTTGTTAAAAGTGACAGTGCCCATTCCCCTTTTAAGATCTATCTTTAAGTTCGAAAACTGGAGCTGAATGGTGCTTTAAATACTTCAATAAAACTGCTTGAAACTGCCTGAAAGCTTTGTAAAAGCTTGCTGTAGAATTTGTTACAGAAGCCGAAGTCCCTATGTGGAAGGACAAAGAGTGCCAGAAGAGTTGCTGAACTTTTTGTTGACTTTATAATATGTTAAGCCAAAATTAAAGCTCTCCGTAGTAGGCAAATATGGTTTTACAGGACTGTACAACTGTATGGCAGAAGAAAGACCAAAAATAAATAATAAAAAATAAATGTTTTATATATATATATATATATATATATAAAGAAATCTACTATCATTAAAACTCTGTATGATTTATTTATTTATTTATTTATATAATCTTCTAAAAATTGATTGTTAGATCAATAAAGTGCATACTACTGTTTTGGCCACCAATACACTGTCACAGAACAATACATTTTACAGGCAAAAATTGTTATTCGCAGATTGCTGTCCTTGCCCACATGCTGAGTAAGGAAAGGGGGGCAGCAACAGATAGACAAGAAAAAACAGAATGGCGCAGGAGAGGGTACCGAAGCACACTTAAAGCAGAGTTCCATCCAAAATTGGAACTTTCGCTTTAAGTGAAGGTGACCCCCTGACATGCCACAATTGGCATGTCATTTTTTTGGGGCGGATACAGTTTTTATAGGTATCCAGCTCCCACTCCCTCTCCTGGCACTGCGGAGCCAGAAGGAAGTTCACCTGTCCCCACTCCCTCACTTTCACATCTTCTGGGACATGTCACAGGTCCCAGAAGATACAACGGCCATTCACAGTGCGCAAACGTAGCCAAATGGCTACTCGCGTTTTAAAAAAAATCAATAGGCATATAACAGTATAATACTGTGGTCGCTCAGCGGGTCCCCAGGGGATGGTGGTGTGCGGATGTTAACACTAGAGAAGAGTAGAGGAGAGGAACAACCAGCCGAACATCCGTCTCATCATCTCGGAACCAGCATGTAACACACTCGGAGTCGCATTGGAAGTGACATCATGGAGATAACGTTTCAAAGCATTCACTTCTTCATCAGATCTAAATGGCTATATTGATTGACATGACATGCTTCTAAAGCTCAAAAGGGTCCTGCTTCCTCAGGTGTTGCAAAACTGTGTCCGTGAAAGAAACGTAAATCTCCATTAAGACATCTTAATAATTTTCTGACTTTTTACAGAGTTCACAATATACATGCAATGGTATAATGATTTTTTCAGATGATAAGCCCAGAAACTTGGAGCCCACCACCACACCTAGCCTCCCTCTGGGGTCTACTGTAAAACGGTAGTTTGTATGTAATATGTATTGAACATAGTATGCCCCCTCTTTTTTTTTTTACCAAAAATTACACACAAAACTGTTTTTTTTGGAGTGGAGAGAGAATAGTAACATGTCTGTAATATTTTTATCTTTCAATGCACTGGAAACATCAACTTTCTTAAACTTTGTGAGGCATGAAGAAAGCACTATCTACCAGCTGAGGCCTTCAGTCTTTAATCCAGTCATTCTCACAATGCACCAGTCCACCACAATCTCTTTTGAGGTGTTGAACAACCCTGAAGGCTCTTTGCTACCCTACACGTGAAAAAATTACTGAATACAACACCCAAACTCTATTACTGGTAATGCTATCCAAGGCTGAAAACCAGTGCTCGTGGCTGGGATCTGCAGTCCCTCTGTACTTTGAACATTGATAGATATAAGCTGGCAACTCAGTGGACTCAAATGTTGAAAATCTTTATTTATACACAAGAACATCCAGTAAAACAATGCTAACATGTTTTGGTCACTGGAGCCTTACTCATAGCATCATATGAGTAGGTTCACAGTGGTCAAAACACGTTAGCATTGTTTACTGGATGTACTTGTGTAGCCAATAAAGGTTTTTAACATTTGAGTCCACCAAGTTGCCGGCTTATATCTACGAACATGAAAGAAATACCGGAATTCATAAACAACCAATCAGATTCAAAGCTGCATTCATAGAATGAATGTGATTGGCGATGCAGGAAGCAGAGATAAATAAACGGGTTGATTCCCTAAAGGCATATAGACTGTTCACTTTGCCAGTGAAGTTGCACTTTTGCAGGGAAATTTTCCCCTGAGATTAGTGAATGAGGTGAAGCTTTGCTTACTTCCTTTATCCAAAATGCTGTATTTTTATTTTCCTTGCACATAATTAGTATGCTTTGCATGTGAAATTTCCACACATTCATTACACTCTAGAGAAAATTTCAATGAAAAGTCCAACTTAAAGCGGAGCTTCAGCCACAAAGGGAAGTTCTGCTTTAAAACCTCCTCCCCCACGCCTCATTAGCAAATGACACTTTCTTTTGGGGGGGGGGTACCTAGTTTTGACATGTATCTGCTCCCACTTCTACTCGGATTGCCTAGGCAATCTAAGCAGAAGTCCTCCCCCGGAACTCATCAGACGTCCCTGAAGAATATAGGACCATTCACAATGCGCAGCATGGCTCATGCATGTGCAGTGGGCAGCCAGCTGTGAAGCCACAAGCTGTCATAGCTGGGTGCCCACAGTTACGATGCCGCCGCTGGGGACCAAAGACCGGTGGAACACCTGGCTCAGATGAGCACTGTGCTGGATCCTGGGACAGGTGAGTATCTGTTTATTAAAAGTCAGCAGCTCGTTTTTGTAGCTGCTGACTTTTAATTTTTAGACATTTCACTGGAGCTCCTCTTTAAAGTTGATGTAAACCCAATTCAGGAAATTTGAGTTGGACATATCTATCTGTAGTGCTTTCTTATCTCTCTTCAAAGAGCTATGTCCCGTAGCTGTCTCGTCCTCTGTAGCTCTGTTATCAGCCTAATAAGTTCTCACACATTCTGGGAGATGGGACATAGAATTTAGAGACGGAAGAGGTTGCTAAAAATAGATTAGCTGCCAGCTAAACAATACACAAACATGACTCTGCATGTGTGGGAAGGGGTGTTTGCCTTTCCTCCAATCACCTTTCACACAGTCTCTCACAGTGTCTCACAGCGTCTAGCAATCATCTCCTCCTACATAGGAATGAGGAAGTGAAAAATATAACAGAATGTGCATTATCTAAACAGTATATCAAGCTGAAGACAGCATATATACATGTAAGACTTATATAGGGAGATGTGTTTCATCCTTGTGTATCATCTGAGGCTGTTCACTTCAATGGGTATATGGAGGGCTTACATCCACTTTAACTTGCAAAGTGAACAGCCGATTTGCCTTTAGTAAATCAAACCCATTGTCACCAAACACAAACTTTAGGAAGTCTAATCCTTCTGATCCTCTTTCTGAGCCACTTATATGGTTGGGAAATCTGGCAACAGTGAAATACAGAGAATGTAAACTCAGTGAACATTTTGATCCTAGCGCATAGTATACTCGATAGCACAATGTAAGTAATGCACTGTTCACTTTCACGTGTTGTCTAGAGTTTGCTCTTTGACCGTAGAAACTTCACCCTACATTATCCAAATACACAGTTTTGGTGGTCAGAAATCACGGTATTTTGAAAGAGAAATATCTGATCTCTTTGTTAAATGAAAGGCATGTTCACAGCAATTAGATGGGTAAGAACATAAGGTGAAGTGATTGCCAAGGTATGAAATATACATGATAGTATTAAGTGAATACATCCCTTGAACAACCATACTAGTGGAGGACAAAGAATGTGTCGACGTAATCAGAAATGAATGGAATGATAGTCATTAGAAGATGTGATAAAACATGCACTTGCTTTTAGTGAAGGTCAAATAAAAAATGTGATCACATTTACAAAAAGGCTGATGCATGTGTAGGCTATATTAGCTTTATAGTTGTAGCCATAAAAGAGACTGCTTAGATATTTCCCAGCATGGCTAACATATAAAGCAATGGGTAAAATCAATTGATCTGTCCAACGGAATTAGTATATGGAAGGGACAGAGATATATCATACAATCTATGCAGTTCTTGTAAATGAGAAATCCCGGATACGCCATACATTTCACTGACTTGTGTCCTCCTCCTCTTTCCAATAAATCTACAGCACACAAGATTTCTCCATAAAATTCAAGGCTATAAGTATCCGGCAGACAGCACCAAGCTGAGTATTACTGTTTGATCAAAACAGTTTGCAGCAATACTGATTGTTTCATTATTATTTCATTAACTTTTCCAAGCAGTAAAAATGTTTAATAGTTGTTCATAGCAAAATGTACTATAATAATAGTAGATGGTAAAATTTGAACATACTTAAGAGAGAAGACTCACATTTAGTGCCCTTAAATTGTTAAAGCCCAACTCCATCCAACCTTTTTTCATTTTATATAGGGCTGTTTTAGGGACAGACACTCTTTCAGGATTTTACTACTGTGTCCCCATGATAATTTATTCTAACTTCCTGTCTAGGCAACAAGTGTCAGGCAGAACAGCCAAATAAGATACATTTCCTCTATAGGGACACAGCAAGACCTTACATACATTCTTATTAGACATGTGCGGTTCCTTCTGTTCCGAATAAGTATTCAGACACATTTTTCATTATTCAGAGATTTGGATATATCCGAATTACAGTATAAACAAAGTTTACCGAATGCTCTGAATTATGAAACAAAATGTGTTCAAATATCCAAAATTCGAATTCAAATTCAAATTTTACATCGAATTCCAGTTGCATTCGAACTGTAAACATATTTCTGAAATTAAAGACTGTGTGAGTTATTAGCGCACCATTTCAAAATAATGCTGTTTTTGTTAAGCCAAAGGTGATTTAAAGAATCATTGCAATCATTTGATGAATATTTTTCTTTTCTTTGCTCACTTTGCCACATTCAAATCGAAAACAAAAATCTAAAGTTCAATTCGACTGATTGAAAAATTTATCGATTCAAAAGTTTCAAATGAAAAATAAATGGTAAATTCAAAGAAAATTTGAAATAGACATAAAACGATTTCTAAACACAAATTCTGAATACGAATGCTGAACACAAATTGAATGAATCAACCGAATTTAACGAAACTATATACCTAGATTAACTAATCTAAATGAAACTAAACAACATTTTTTTGTCATGCACATGTCTAATTATTATCCTCTCCCACTCTGTCTCAAACTAAATAAAATGCGTTGACTTTATTTGGGCTTTAAAGCCCAATTGAACCCTCAGTTTAAATGAGTTAAGTACATTCTAGGTGCATACAAAAATGTGTGCAAAGCCTTACAGGCTGTTTAAAAATGATTGTTATTATATTATTGTATAGGATTTAAATAGTGCAGTTTGTGCAGTGCTTTACAACATGAGAGCATACAGTAAAGTTACATTACAATTCAATACAGGATTAATCAGAGGGCCCTGCTCCTTAGAGATTACAATCTAGGTTGGAGAGTCAAGTGATACAAAAGGTAAGGTTGCTATGGGGGATGTGCTAATGGAAAAAATAAAAATACAGTTGTTAGGCAGGGGTAGGACAGACTACTTTGAGAAAAAAGTGTTTTCAGAGTAGACAGAGTAGCAGATAATTGGGCAGATTGGGGTAGGGAGTTCCAAAGGATGAGAGAGGCTGGGGCGAAGCCCTGGAGGTGAGCATGGGAGGGAGTGATATGGGACTTATAGGGAAGGGGGTCTTGGGAGAAATGAAGAGAATTATTTGGTGAATGGCTTTGTGAGTTGTCGTTGGTATTTGAATTAAATTTGTTGGGCGAGCAGAAGCCAGTTGAGGGATTGGCAGACAGGAATAGCATACGCTGAATGGTTAGTAAGGTGGATGGGTCTGCCACAGCTATATCCTGCCAGTATAGAATGGGACCTTTGCTCTCTTTGAAAATGCAGTGATCTCTGTGCAGCAGTCCAACACGGCCCTAGAGCTAGCTAGAGCTCTCCAATCAGTAGAGAGAATGAACTTTGTTGATTGGAGAGCACTGCCTCAGTAGGTGGCATGTCAGACCTTTTTTAATGAGAACACAGAGCAAGAGTTCTGCTAAGCATTTACTAGCAAAGATCAGGCTTTTCTTCTCAGGCTGTGGATGCTTTCTATAGAAAGCTATCTGTAAAACTTTAACACCTTTTGTTTTGATGAACATGGGATGTAGATCATTTAAACTGTGGGTTCATTTGGGCTTCAATTGCATTTTGGTAGTTTATTTCTATTTTTCATACACTGATGCATACATTGACTGATTCATTAAACTGCACATTTATACTTATCAGTGAGTCAAATCATTGTTATACAAGATGTATGTACACAGGGCCTCAGATAAGGCAGTACAGACGACCTTCCTGTATCAGCAAAGTTAGGCAATCCAGGTCACAGGAACAGAGGAACAGATACAGGTTGTTCAGGAACACACACTATACGCTGTAGATCAGACAGTAGAGTCTGTATGCTGCTAAGGTGTTTAAATAAGGCAGCTTGGCTCCAATCAATGAAATCACCCTGCACAATTGTTAACCCTTAGTGACCCCTGCGCTGGGTAGCAGATCCATGACACACGCGCATAGGTGCAGAAAGTCCACTTTAGCCACAGATTCTCTTCCTAACAGCTGCCTTATCGCTGAAACTGATTCCCCTGTGGCTCCCTTTGCAGTGGAGCCAGCTTCTCCTCCTCTCCCTTTTGCCATCTTTCAGCTGCTGCAGGAGGAGCCACAGTGGGTCGGTTCCAGTATCTGCACATCCCCGCACCAATCCAATGACCCCTCCTTTCTGCTGATCCATCTGTATGCTCCCAACCCCCACAGCACTGCCAACTACTCCTCTTCTCCCTCCCACTGACTACAGCTGCTGTGGGGCATACAGTGATTGTGTTCATGATGGAGAGTGGGGAGTCAGTAAATATGTCACAGGTCCCTCCCTTTCCTGAATGAACACAGTGATTGAGCGGTACTGATCACTTAGTATGTTCATTCTTAACTGAAGAATAGTAAATTGTGTTACAGAATGCTTCCTGTTCATTCTGCAGTGCAGCTGAGGCTGCAGAGAAAGGGATTGAGGAATTTATGCCCTTAGTCTTTTTTTTCTGTCTCAAAAGTGAGACATTAGGGGTCTGTTTAGTACCATGATATTTCACCAAAGCCTCCCTAACAGGGCTATTAAAAAATGTAAAAAATAATAAAACACTAAGGGCTCCTTCACACGTGTTTTGCTCTCCAAATGTGGACTGCTCTTCTGAGAACATTTAAGAGGCAGTAAAGAGGCATAATATCACATACTCACCGTCTGCTTTACCCCTTCAACCCCACACTAGCCCACCACAACTGTGTACATTGCATGTGGTACTTGCAGAGCAGCACCATTCACTTGACTCAGTTGCATTCGAAAAGGGGTATAATACCTGCCATGGCTACAAAGGAAAGTATTGTTGCTGCAGCATATGTACACCCCCAGCCACTGCCTCTGCAGCTTAAGGATGCAGCAGTTGGGGGACATTAAAGAGCACAGATCAACTGCAGGGTTTTACCACCCCCCAACCTCACATGTGAGTGAGCCTGTAGGCTGTACGGGACTCTGTAATTTCTAACAGCAGCCCTGCAGATACAAGTGCCCTTAGCATATTTGAGATATTTAAGCTCAGTCTCCTTCACAGACTTTGATACAAATTTTGACAGAAGACAACATATGTCGTCTAAGGGATCACCATATGTCAGCACTGCACAAAACTGCATTCTTGGTCTGTAGATCTGTGTCACACCCTGCGGTAAGCTTTGTTCATCATAGAGGCGAACAAACTGAAAACTGCAAACAGCCTCTGTCAAAATATGTACAGTAAAGAGAGCATAAATATCTTGGATCTTTATTCTGATGTAAGGGCATTCTAAAACATGAACCTATTTATTGTAATTCTCTTTGTACACATCAGTTGTAGCTAAAAATGCTTATTGCACGTATCTGCATATCATACACATTTCATTGTATAATTCATTCAATAGCAACATTATATTTGTCTTACTAAAATAAAATCACATTTTTATATGCATGAATAAATCTTGTGAGATAGGTGAAGATAGTTTCCTTTTTTGTATATGACAGACAAATGTTGGAGATTAGGAGTAGGCTATTTGCGGAACTTTTGATGCTGAGAAATATAACCACTTGTTAGCAGTCACCACATTTTCAGTACATTCAGATCAATCAAGAGACTGCATCATGTGTAGCTCTAGACTAGTGTTATGTTGCTGCCCCAGCAAACTTTGTTTAGAATGATATGACATAATGAGGGAGGGAGAAAAGATAAAAGTGGTTTGTTGGTAGTGGTGGACTGGTAACATTTACACATACAGAGCCTTCCTTGATATAAAAATTATAATATATAAAGTACAGTAAATGGTAGCGTCTGATGAAATTTCCAATAAGGGGAATAGGAAATTTATTTTGATGCTATGGGCTACTACGCCTATATTTTTCTGCCTCAGTAACTAAGCCTTTCTGTGGTTTAACCATCCTCCAACTAAAATGAATACTTTGGGTGGAGTTTTCACCTAAATTACCTTAAAACGTTCATGCTGGATGAGGTGGCGAGGCGGGGTGGTGACATCATGATATCCACCTCATCCAATCGGAGAATGCATTATATTCCTTTAGAAAAATACAAAGCGTTCCCTGAATGGCACCAGTGCTGCGCAGAGGACCCCCTGTGGCTACTATGCAGCAAGGCAATTGCTCAGCACAGGACCCGGAAGACAGCAAGGATCACTGTGGTAGTGGCAGTGGTAGGTGTGGAATATGTATACTTACATTTATTCAAGTTGGACCAATCTAACTATGCAAAAAAATGCCTTAATTTGATTTGGTTACAGCCTCTTGTAATCCCTAGTAGAGCATCAATTGAACTAAGAGAGGGAGTGGCAACACCACGTGCAAATCTGATGTTCTACATGCACATAGTTTGCCAAGGAACATACTGGCAGAAGGACAGAGCAGGTTGGTGATCACAGTTTAGTTTGCTGTTGCACTGTCCAGTAAAAGACTAAGGGCTAGAAAGCGACCTTTAGGCTGGGTTCACACTATCCAACACAAGAAACGGTCAGACTTTTGATCCTACTTTGCCCTGCAACATCAGTCTTACTTAGAGTTGCCACAGGTTACACAGGTTCTGTGGCTGATTAAGGTGGTAATTAAACTCACTTGGTGCCTTATCTGCATTCAGTTAACCTCAGAACCTGTGTAATTCATATGTGTTCGGGTTTGAAGGGATGAGGTGGCAACCCTAGTCCTACTTCGGTTCTACTTTGGTCCTACTTCCATCTGACTTGAATGAACAAGATAAGATTTTGCTCTGACTTTGAGATAGGGACTTCTTTGACCAATCAAAACAATCCCAGTGTGAGATAAATTCCTTTTCCTGCTGCTGTAATCACCATGTCGGATGTCACAAGTTGGATGGTTAGAACAAGGATCCGACTTTGATCCTACTTCAATGATATTCAATGGGCTGAAGTAGGACCAAAGTCGGACCAAAGTAGTACAGGAACCTTCTTCAAAGTCGGACCGACTTGTGTCAGACCAGTTAAGACGGCTCTCATAGGGAAACATTGTTTTGGTAACGTCATGCGACTTGTGCTCACAATGTGGGTCTGTTTGTCGGACAAGTGTGAACCCAGCCTAAAACTGTCAATTAAACTCAGGTTTAAAAAGAAAAAAAAATCTATTCAAGTATGTATTCTTAAAGGCTAAGTTCACTTTTTTTTTCTAAAATCCAGCTCCCCTATGTACTAATATAGCGTTACTGTACCTCGGTTGCAGAAAAACACAAGCTTTCTTTGATTTTGAGAACAAGGCCTTACCTTAGTCCTTGCTAAATTTCTTAGAAGGCTTCAGACCCTCCCTGGAGTACAAACAGAGACAGAGAAACCAGTAAGACATAGGAAGGAGCTTACCAGCTGACCTCAATAGCACACACCCTTCACCCATTAACTAAGTTTTTACAGCATCCCTGGCATTATTTCACGCATGTAATCACCTAGCTTACCCAGGATCCCTTGAGATGGGCTCAAGATACATGTTAAACTCCCTGGGGTTGCAGGGCAGCCCTTGGGACACCGCTGATGTAGTGAAAGGGCCTGCCTGATTGGATACAGAGTGATTGGATAGATGGTCTGTCCTCCTATTATATAGCTTTGGTAAATCTGTAGGAGATTGTACAGAGATTGTACAGTTTATGGCCACATTTTTACACCTAAAATTACCTAGTTGCGCGTTCAGTGTCATTGTTATTGTAAAAAACATGCAACTCGCACCATACCAAAATGTCCCATGAGCTATTTTGCCACGTGTAGCGCAGTCCATTGAAATCAATGGACTGCCTTATGTGTGTCACCAGAAAAACAAGCCAAAAAAAAGTGTGTTCCCACTACTCTAGGTGTGAATGGGGCTTGAAAGTGAAATTGGTGCATTTACACAAGAATAATGAGGCTCCATTCGCATCTGTGTGTTTCCAAATGCATGACAAACTGCACAGAAAATTTGCGCTTTTCCATACATTTCAGAAACGCTAGAAAAGTGCATCATGTTTGTGTTATCATTACATGCTAAAGGCTTCCCAAGTGCAGCAAACACACCAAAAACTGTGGCTCCATGCTCCCCTACAAAAAAAAGTTGTTGAGCTCCTCTAGGGCGATTGTTGTGTGTAGGGCAGCCCATTCACGTGACAAATGAAAACACTCCAAAACACCCAAAAGAAACGCATGCAGGAATGTGAGTTTTTGCTAGGTGAAGATGGGAACGAGGCCTGACAAATGAGTGTCTCCATCCACTCTCTCCTATGTACTTGTATAAAAATGGCCATACCCTATGCATTCTGATTGTACAATCTCTGTACAATTTCCTTTATATTTACCAGAACTATGGAATAGGAGTACACACCTGAGCAATCCATCAGGGAGGCCCTTGTACTATATAGCTGATGGGAGATCTAAAGGAGATTGCACATTAAGATTGTATAGGGAGTTGGTGGAAGGTAGTAGTATTTTATTTATTTATTGTTTTATTTTTTTTTTGCATTTTGGACACCTATAACATTTTAGAAGGAGTGAAGTAGATTTTGATCGTCAGCTTGATCCGTCTATTGGAGATACTGCCTTTCTTCAGTCTGGTCTGGTTTTGCACCTACTGTACATGGTCAGATCTCCATTTTATCTGCAGGCAATCCAATCTAAAACAGATTGTGGTAATGACGAAGGAAAGCAATGGTGGTCCATGCTGTGGGTATATTCAGAGCTCTAAAACATTCTTTCTCTTTTTTATTCCAAAAGCTTTATTTGAAGCAAAGGAATACAACAATTTGTATAGGTAAAGGAAACAGTAGCGCATCATCACAACAGTTCATGGAAGGTAATATTTTAATGAGGGAGGCGTGGTCCTGAGTTGTAAATACACCCCATCACACTCTTTTCTGTGATGCAACAAGGAAGTGAAGGCTTCTTGGAGATGGTCTATATGAAATGGATGCTAAGAAAATCTTCTGGAAGGGAAGTGATAGAATCTGAAAATCATGTTAAAACTTCAAATAAACTGACAAGATCTTAAAACTTCTGTGGATAAGGAAAGTGAGAGAAAAGCACATTAGGATGGTTGGGCCAGAAATTGCATGTAAAAATGTTGTATTTTTTTTTGTTTTTTTTGTTACGCTATTTATTATGAAAAGTGAAATTCTGCCCAAAAAGGTGAACTTATCCTTTAACTACTTAAGGACTGGAAAGATTTACCCCCTTAACCACATCAATACAGGCCACTTATACCCCCTTCCTGCCCAGACCAATTTTCATCTTTCAGTGCTCATGCTCTTTGAATGCCAATTACTCAGTCATGCTACACTGTACCCAAACAAAATTTTTATAATTTTTTTTTCACACAAATAGAGGTTTCTTTTGGTAGTATTTAATCACCACTGGGTTTTTCATTTTTTTGCGACATAAGTGAAAAACCAGTGAAAATGTTGAAAAAAAAATCACTTTTTTTAGTTTTTGTGATAACATTTTGCAAATAAGTATTTTTTATTCATAAATTTGGGCCAAATTTTATACTGCTACATATGTTTGGTAAAAATAACCAAAATAAGTGTATATTATTTGGTCTGTGTAAAAGTCATAGAGTCTACAAGCTATGGTGCAAATCATTGAAAATTGATCACACCTGATGCACTGACGGCCTATCTCATTTCTTGAGGCCCTGAAATGTCAAGAGAGTACAAATACCCCTCCCCCCCAAATGACCCCTTTTTTAACAGTAGACAGTCCAAGGTGTTTGAGCAAGATTGTGTGGGGTCCCCTGCGCTACCCAAAATCAAACCAAATGTATAAAGTTACTGTATCAATGAATGATCCCCTTTAATAATTGGTGTCTGTATAATAGTGACAGACCGACTGCCGCATTACCTAGTATGTTACGCAGTTAATACATGGAATGGATATACAGCAGGGTATTGCGCAATCAGTGTGACGAAGACAACTTATTCCAATCAAAATTGTGAAACAATAAAAGTGCCAATAAATGATGGAGGCATATAGAATATTACTAAAGTGACTAAGTGCATAGATGCACGAAGATCAATGAATATCAAAAGTATCTCAGTGTCATGGATATATCATAAACAGAAAGCACAAAATATTAAACTATAAAAGTGACTCATAAAGTGCAAATAATTTGAATGTGTGTGACAGATTCAATAGTATCACAGTATTATACTTATGCAACTTCATTTACAAATCCATATATCACTCAATTAAATATATTAGAGTATCTCTTGGAACAGTCCCTATTATTTCCAGCAGGTGACTTAGTGCTTCAAAAAGTGCTCAAACAAATCCATAAGGTACATTAAATAGTGCTGTTGGAGCCAAACTGGTGGGTTTCTCTGTATACCGCCAGAGGGACTTCTGTGATGGTGCTATCCCCAACTCTCACCTTAATAGAGTAGTAAATACACCTTAAGATAAGAATCAAATAGCTGCAGCAGACGGTCTTCCCCTTTAAGGGCATCCTTCAATCTCCTTCTCTTTCTCCTATCTGGCCTCTGTTGTGTTAGGTTGGTGCCTGGTGTTTAAGTCTCCCCCTCCCCTGCTTGTGATCAATCAGGAAGTGAATTCCATGTGGTACGGAGTAGAGAAGGAGACATGGCTGGAACTGGCAGCATTACTGTTAATGAAGAACAGACCTTAAAGAGATAGCAGCGTAATCAGGAAGCCGGGTCAGTAACTGGATCATGCATCATACATCAACTGCACATGATCAGAGTTCAGGATACAGCTGCAGCTCAAACAGCAAAGCACTAGTGCAGTTGAAGCATCTTTATAGGCCACTGGGCGCCAAGGCACGGCTACTGTGCGATGTGCGCTCGCATGAGCACTGGCACACGTCTGTGCCTAAGCATTCTAGTGCGTTCCTGACAGATGGGCTGTGACATGTTCTCGGGTACTCTCATGAGCTGGAGATAGCTACTATGGTACTCTTATGGACTGGAGATATGTACTCGGGTACTCTGATGGACTGGTGACCGGTACTCGGGTACTCTGATGGGCTAGTAATAGGTACTCGGGTACCCTGATTGGCTGGTGATAGGTACTCAGGTACTCTGAGGAGCTGGTGATAGGTACTTGGGTACTCTGATGGGCTGGTGACAGGTACCCGGGTACTCTGATGGGCTGGTGGCAGGTACTTGGGTACTTTGATGGGCTGGTGACAGGTACTCGGGTACTCTGATGGGCTGGTGACAGGTACTCTGATTCTGGTGACAGGTACTCTGGGGCTGGTGACAGATACCCTGATGCTGGTGACAGTTGCTCTGGGGCTGGTGATAGGTACTCATATGGGCTGTGACAAATACTCTGATGCTAGTGACAGGTACTCTGATGCCATTGACAAGTACTCAGATGGGCTGTGACAGGTACTATTTATTTGGGGGAGACCGGGCAGATCGGTGTACTTTTTCCTCCAGGTCTCCTTCTCACACACTGAGGAAGAGAACCCAGAAACTACGCTACAGCCTTTTGTTGACATTTGTGACCGACTGTGATTGGACACAGCCAGTAAGGTGGTAAAGAGCCAATTTCATTGACTCTTTACCCTGATTGGTGATGGGCTGTGTCCAAGGGGCAAACCTCATCTCCGATCGCCATGCTACCCGCCCCCGGGGTCGCGCACGAGTGGCGTGCACACAGATCTCCAAAGTGACTGGCTGTGATTGGACACAGCCGGTCACATGGCGGCGAGCAGCAGAGGACGCCATATGATGCCTGCCCAGAATGGGAGAGTGTTCCTATAGACATCATAAGACTATGGCCAGGTATGGAAGTGGTGAATGACAAGGCCATTTTGTGTGATATGACACTGTGTCACTTTAACTGACAATTACGCAGTTGTGCAACGCTATACCAAAGCAAAATTGATGCCTCTTTTTTCCCACAAATAGAGCTTTCTTTTGGTGGTATTTGATCACCTCTGTGGTTTATATTTTTTGTGATATAAACAAAGAGCCTAGGAGAAAAAAACACAAGCGCCTCTAAGTGTAGCCATTTGGTTAACATTTAATATGCAGAGATGAAAATTACTCACAAACAGTAGAATCGAAGGCGTTGCAGTGTAAGCCACTGCGCACTGTATCCAACAACAAATCCTCGCTGACAGGGAGGCAATAGGTATAATTCTGTGTCATTCTGCTAAGATCCTGGGTGGGGAAACGTCGGTGGTATCCAGAGCTTCCTGGTAGCAGGGGACTGCAGGGTATCACAGATGTTGTCACTTCCGGTAGCGGAGTGCAGGCGTTTGACGACGTGTTGTCTGAGCATGCGCTCCTTCTTCAGACCTGGATAGCGCCATGTTGGATGTGGGCAAAATTTATGGGCAAGAATGCGGTGACGTCAGGACATGTGGGGGTCCCACGTCGGTGCTGAACAGTCTATGATTGATCGAGACACACTAATGCACTGCACAACAATAGAACTATTAATAGCATAGCAGGATTAAAGTACTATAATTCACTGTGTAAAAAAAGAGTTTATACATAAAAAATTATCGCCATACACTATGATATTTTGTGTAAAAAAAAAAGGGGGGGGGAGCAATAAATTATGTAACAATAAAAAATGCATTATGTCCTGGTAGAACTCTATAGATAACACTTGATTAGAGGATGCTCTCCTGAGGAGAATAGGTGGAAAGGATGTAATTGCCATACTAACATATGGCGACAGAAAGAATATTTATACAAGCCTGGGACTCCAGCTGACTAACCTATTAATTAAGCAATATGAATGAAGATAAGAATACATTATCTAATAAATAATTAGGAGAGGGAGGTTACTTACTGTTAATGAAGAACAGACCTTAAAGGGCCCTGGTTGCTAATTGAGAAACATAGGACATAAAATACGGAATTGAACCGTCTGACGTCACCGCATGCTTGCTCATAAATTTTGCCCACATCCAACATCGGCGATATCCCGGCCTGAAGAAGGAGCGCATGCTCAGACAATGCGTTGTCATACGCCCGCACATCACTGCCGGAAGTGACAACATCTGTGGCACCCTGCAGTCCCCTGCTACCAGGAAGTGCTGGATACCACTGATGTTTCCCCACCCAGGATCTTAGCAGAATGACACAGAATTACACCTATTACCTCCCTGCCAGCAAGCATGTGTTGTTGGATACAGTGCGCAGTGGCTTACACTGTAATGCCCTTGATTCTACTCTGTGAGTGATTTTCATCTCTGCATATTACATTTTAGCCAAAAGGCTACACTTAGAGGTGCTTGTGTTTTTTTCGCCTATGTTCCCAGAAGTATTTCTTGCCTTCTACACAAAGCTGCCCTTCGGACAATCACTCCCTTTGGACTATCTGTAGAACTTTTTGGACTTTAAACCCCAATTAGATTTTACCTTTGCCTCCTCCACATAATACATGTGCGCTAACAATACCATCCATTATAAACAAAGAGTGACAATTTTGAAAAAATATATTTTTTTTTCCTTTTTGCTATAATAAATATTCAAAACAAATATAAAAAAACAAATTTCTTCTTCAGTTTAGGCCAATATGCATTCTTCTACATATTTTTGGTAAAAAAAATTGCAGCAAGCATATATTGATTGGTTTGCACAAAAGTTATAGTGTCTACAAATAGGGGATAGATTTATGGCATTTTTGTTTTTTATTCTTTTTTTTACTAGTAATGGCGGCGATCTGCAATTTTTAGTGGAACTGCGACATTGCAGTGGACAGATCGGACACATTTGACACTTTTTTGGGGCCAGTGACATTTTTACAGTGCTGATTACTGTATAAATGACACTGGCAGGGAAGGGGTTAACACTAGTGGTGATCAAGGGGTTAAATTTGTTCCCTGGAAGGTGTTTCTAACTGTATGGGGGCTGGGCGGACTGGAGGAGGAGAGAGATTGCTGTTCCTAATCACTAGGAACAGACAATAACTCTGAGCTCCCCTGTCAGAACAGGGATCCACCGTGTTTAAATAGGTAGATCCCCATTCTGCCTCTGTGTGGAGAGATTGTGTGTGGCCGGCGGACATCGCGCCCACCGGCCTCGTGCACTGGCTCTGGGGCTGTGCCATGAGCATGCACGCGCTCGCTATATCTATTGCAGGAAGCGACGTACACCCACGGCGATTCACGTAATAGAGCCAGCCTGCCGCAGTATAACTGCGGAGGCTGGTCCTTAAGTGGTTAACTCAAAAAAGTCCTTCCCTTAACCTCAGCCTCCTCCAGATCTCCCAATTCCTTTTTTGTATGTTTTTTTTTGCTGCTGTGATCCAACTTTCTGCTGTTAGAGGGTGGCAATGCTTATTCTCCATGGTCCCACTGTATGAAGGAACATAGCCACCCTTTCTCGTTGCTCCTAAGATGGGCTAGGGACAATGGTGTATGGGATTTGTAATGTGCATAGAATGCATTTTTTCATGGAAAATAGATTACAAAGCCATCAAGTAGTGGATGTGCATGGATCTTTCTTTGAGAATAAGCATATTGTTAAATTCACTTTAATTGCAACAGAAAAAGGCAGGTCTCCAGCTTGGCCATGTTGTTAACATTTTAGGACAGGATGGACAGAAATGAAAATCATTTTGCAGGCAAAACAGCTCCCAGATATGTATTTCAATTATGTATTTTGCTGTAAAGGGTGTGAAGTTATGCCAAGATGCTCTTTTGTGTTAATATCACATTCACTTTGGTATTATTGCTCGCCTCTTATTTTGCATTCATATGACTAGATACAGCTGCTTGATTAGAAAAAAAAAATATATATACACATTAATAGAAAGTATAATAAAAGTAATGAAATTTACTTAAATACTCTGAGAAAACAGATGATATCTCTTGCTGATTTTCCAAATAAAATGAAAATATATTGATCACCTTTGTCTTCAGAAAACTGAGCACACATCATATGAATAATGCATTGAACAAAGATAAAAATCAATATAATGAATGTAAATATTTTTAATTTGAGAGACTTTTGTATTATTGGTTGTAAATAAAATTAGCTGAAGGTTTAATCAATACAACAAATCATTTGGTAATGGGTGTACCGAAGGGCATATGTAGGGAATGGACATTTAAATGATATACTGTGTATTGACATGTTGCAGAAGAGAATGGTCACTAATATTCTTACATCTCCTAGCTTGTGATTTTCAAATTTTTTGATGTGTGCAACAAAAAAAAAACATTGTGAAACAGAAAACATTGTTGCAGTTATTTGACTTTTTATGTGAAAATGCTTTGAAATACAAAAATCATAAAAGGATAATACATTGTGTAATATTGAAATTCAATGCAGGTGGTAGTAACATATTTTCTTTTGCATAAATTAATATTTGAACAGCATGCTGAGAAGTAATATTGCTGTGTTCAGCTTGTTTCCCTAAAGCTATGAAGACCTTTATAAGAAGGATTTTCAGCTAGGAGTCTAACAAGTGTTTTCTTAAATATTAGTGGAAGTAAAAAAAAGGTAGATAGTAAGAACAAAGAAGCCACTGACATCAAAGTGGTTTAGCTCAAAGCAGCCAATAATAGCAAGGTGCAAAGTGTAATAGCTCACTGCAGCCAAGTACAGCAAAGTGTAATAGATCAAAGCAGCCAATGACACCAAAGTGCAAAGAGTAATAGCTCACAGCATCCAATGGCAAATTCTATTTTATAGTTCTGATAAAATGTTTAATCTGACTGGGTGCAATGGGTTATTGCACTTTTCACTGCCTTATTGAATACTTTGGGATGCTATTACAAGAAAAAATATCGGGGTGGGGTAGAGGGGGTTTGCAGTATTTATTAGATATACATTATGTTACCAAAAGTTTTGGAATGCCTGCCACATGCACATGAAGTTTAATGTCATCCCAGTCTTAGTCTGTAGGGTTCCATATTGAGTTGGCCCACCCTTTGCAGCTATAACAACTTCAACTCTTCTGGGAAGGCTGTCCACAAGGTTTAGGAGTGTGTTTATGGGAATGTTTGACCATTCTTCCAGAAGAGCATTTGTGAGGTCGGTCACTGATGTTGGTCAAAAAGGCTTGGCTCGCAGTCTCTGCTCTAATTCATCCCAAAGGTGTTCTATTGGGTTGAGGTTAGTCAAGTTCCTCCACCCCAAACTCACTCATTCATGTCTTTATGGACTTTGCTTTGTGCACTGGTGTGTAGTCATGTTGGAACAGGAAGGGGCCATCCCCAAACTGTTCCCACAAAGTTGGGAGCATGAAATTGTTCAAAACATCTTGGTATGCTGACACCTTTAGAGTTCCCTTCACTGGAACTAAGGAGCCAAGCCTAACCCCTGAAAAACAACAAATTATTTGGACACAAAGAAAGGTCCATAAAAACATGGATGAGCGAGTTTAGGATGGAGGAACTTGGCTGGCCTGCACCTCAACCCGATAGAACACCTTTGGGATAAATTAGAGCGGAGACTGTGATTGAGGTTTTTTTGTCCACATCAATGCCTGACCTCACAAATGTGCTTCTGGAAGAATGGTCAAACATTCCCATAGACGCACTCCTAAACCTTGTGGACAGCCTTCCCAGAAGAGATGAAGCTGTTATAGCTGCAATGGTTGGGCCAACTCAATATTGAACCCTACAGACTAAGTAAAGGCGGGGGTCTCAATATTTTTGGTAATATAGTGTATATTTGAATGTTATTGTAAACACTCCCATCAATAAGTATTAAAGGGTAAATAAAGTTTTACTAAATATTTCACCTTTCAAGACTTGGAAACTGACAGGGCCATTTAAATGGACCTCTGTCTTACTGGCCTCACATGTTCAGGTGTCAACTGTCTGAGGGTTTGTTTTCCTTTTACTTCCCATCGAACTTTGAGATAGAAAATTAAGGAAAATCTTGCCAATGGGACACAGACAAATAAAAAATTGGGGTTTTTAACAATCCCCTACATTCCTTAAAGTGGTATTAAACCCAAAAACAAACATTTATTATATTGCAGCTTACCGATTCTTATATGTGATGGCTGCATTTGTTTTCTTTTTAAGATCCCTTTCTTCAATTTTCATCTAGTGATCTAGCCAGTAAGGCTTTTTTTCAAAAGAACAAGCTTTCCATCTTTAGTTACAGAGATGAGGCAAACCATTTAACACTGGCAGGGTTGCTTACGATGATCACCATTTATTTATTTATTCATGTAAAACCTTTATCCAAAAAGGAAAAAATCTGTTTGCTGTAACTGCTTATAAAGTATTAGCTGGAGTTCGGCTTTAATGTGCTAGTGTATTTGAACCTACTAGTACATCTAACACCCCCGCCCCCCCAAACTGACAATGTTGCTGTCCAAAGGTGTCTCCTGTGCTCCTTCGTCCAGAGTGGGTATTCTAAACACATTCTAAACACATTGTACATTTTCTCATTATAATGCACACACACTGTATGGTATATTGTTAGATATGCCTTTCCACAGCTTTTATTTAGAAATAGACAACTATTCACTGATCATTTGAGCAGTTATACAGATAAAGTAGATTCAGTGTGCCAACTGCACTTTTGGTCCCTGTAATTTTCTACGCATGGATATTCATTGCAGTATTAGATGAATTAAGTAAAAAGCGTGAGATGTATTAAGGAAATTGTTCACATTGTACCCAAGGCATTGGAGCTTCTGGTATTTTCTGATTACATGAGCAATGCCACAGATCACTTGCAGATTCAGATGTTAATGTACAAAATTGTAATACAATTATTTTCTAATGCTGCTTAATCTGGCTGTATCCCCAGTCTCCAATTAACCTCAATATTATGTTTTAAATCTTTGAATGCTTTGTATTCTTTTGTAATATTATATATTTAATAGTTTTTTTTTCCTTATTGTTGTACAGTATTAATCATATAGAGTTAATTTTTATAATCGTTATTATAATGTTCAGTTCCTAAAGTTCAGTAATTTCTGCCATAATTTCTGACAAAGCATGAACTGCAGATTCAGTTGCACATATTATCTTTACTATCATTTTTTAAAAATAAGGATAATTAAAATTTGTGATACAACAGATAGGTCATTCGTTGGATTCAGAAGCAACCTGCATCTCTTTCTTTCCATTAAGATGCACTTTTACAGATATTTCCATAAAAAAATGTAAAAAAAAGTCTGCACTAAAAATGAATAAACTAATATACTACTAGCAGCTGTATTCATAATACCAATTGATATAAAATACAGATCAAATAGAAAAAAACAAAGAAACAAACAGCAGTTTGTGTAAAAGCAATAATTGAATAAAAATTGAATCAAACCTAATATGAGTACATATAATTTATATATATATATATATATATATATGTGTGTGTGTGATTTATATATGTTACGTAAAACTGTGCAAATAGAAAGAAAATAGAAAAAAAATTAATATAAAGTGGAAAATAGTACAAAAAAAAGTGCCTCAATGTTCTTATATGAATCAACACTCCTTATCTTCACAATAAAACCATTCTATTTCACTACCACAAGGTGGGATTGAACTCATCAGATATAGAGGACCTGTTAAATCAATAAGCTGGTCTATGAAACACTTTTTTTATATTCATCTATTCTGCTCTTCTTCTTCCTTATGTGATAGTTCACGTATCCTCAATGAACATATGAGGCAGAAAAAGCAATTATCGTGCAGCAACATTTATCAATCCTAAAATATATAAGATTAAATGACTTACACAGCACACATTCTTTCCCAGCACTAGGGACAAGATTGCTCAGTATGACATAGTAGGAGCATATCTCAAAGCTCCAGAGCTTTCACCTATTGTGCATCTCCCCCCTCCTTTAATTAATAAACATTGCTGAACTATGATCACTTTTTCTGCCTCATGTATTCATTGAACACCATCCGATTTCCCAGCCACTGCGGTTTAAAAATGGTGCAGGTACCATTTTCCTGCATGAAACGCAGGCATGGCAGCCCAATCAAATGAATGAGCTGTTGTGCCCGAGCAAACGTGGCACAACTGATCCACACTGAACCAACGGATAACAGATCCGTCTCTGCTCACT
The DNA here is from genome assembly GCA_018402905.1 of Glandirana rugosa. Taxonomy (NCBI): domain Eukaryota; kingdom Metazoa; phylum Chordata; class Amphibia; order Anura; family Ranidae; genus Glandirana; species Glandirana rugosa. The sequence continues at coordinate 584,770 of BLSH010290152.1, read as the reverse complement.
GTGCAGCGACGGATTTGTCAGAGCGCCGCTCTCCTCTATGGGAAATCGAATAACAACGGACCATCTGTCCGGACTTCGCGGATGGGGGAGAGCGGCGGGTGTCAGAGGACATGTCACCGCTGACATCCGCCACTCCATAGAGGAGAATGGGGTGGACTGACCTTCAGGGCCCCATGAGAGGCTCCTGAGAGGTGCTTGGGGCCCCCTCAATCAGTGGTCTGCACTTGGCTGTATTTGCTTGCTGGGTGCTTTAAACAGGCAGCCAGACACAGTCTGGAGTCAGACTTGAGTTACAGAGCTGCAGAGATCCCCACCCCATGGGGGACACAGATTGGGGGGGGGCACAGAAAGCCTGCAAAGACACACAGGGGGAGTTGGTTCGTAGATCTTCCTCGCAGCTATATTCAGTGTGCCTGTTGACCTGAGTGTTGTGAAACTCTGAGTCCCTGTCTCTCTTTGACTCAGATTACAAGCAAGCAGCAGCTTACACACAGTGCCGGCCCTCGGCTCTGGCTCTAGAGTCATTGAGGTTACCATCTATGGAATCATGCAGTGTGGAGTCCACAATAGTAAGATTCCACAGTCCCCATTTGGGGTGAAGATTCTCTGAGGCCAGGTATACGATAATCAATGATCATTTTGTCTGTGATCACAGGCCCATGGCCATCCCATCACACCTTCCTATCACATGGCCAGCCATGGAAACAAAGTTTGGAGTTAAAGGGAACCCATTTACTGGTACAATCTTTATAAGATTCCTTTGTGTACACCCAGCACAGTGGCTAATGCTGCAGCTGCTGCACACTATCATGGGTATACATTATAAAGATTGCACCAGTAAATGAGTTCCCTTTAAGGTAGAACTCTGGGGGAAAATGTCTGTCCCATGCAGGGAGGCTATGCCCGCACTGCATGGGTTGACTGTGTGTTTTGTCAAGGGGTGAACAGAGAGCCTATACTGACCCAATTCTTTGATCCTCCTGAAAACAGTGCACCCCCACATCCAATGATGGACTGTTCCTGCCATCCCCATGTTCAGAGCTGGTCTACAGGCATGATGGCATCAGGAACAGCCCAACGAGCAAGACTGGTAGATTGTAGGAGGGCAGGAGTGTCACAGACTGGTCTTGCACTGGGCGGACCGGCGGATTAGGTAAGTCCACTCTCCACTCTTATCACCCCTAGAAAAAAACGATCAGTTAACCCAAGTAGTGCAGGCACAGCCCCACTGCATGGGATGAAAACATTTTTGCCCAGAGTTCTGCTTTAACTCCAAGCTTTCTGGTTCCATGGCTGTCCTTGTGGTAGAAAGGTGTGATGGGCCTGTGATCACAGACAAAATGATCATTGATTCTGAGGGTTTTGTGATAGAATAAACATTATTTTTTTCTATTTCTATTTTAGAATATTTTATTAGGAAATGCCTAACAAAATGTTCTAAAATACAAAGTGTACATAATGATTCTGAGCTGGTTGGAGCAGCCTCTTCTTCCACTTACATCATATCTGGACTCTGGAGACAAGTAAGACCAGGTGGACTGGGCTACAAAACTCTACTTAAAATTTCACCAACTAAATGTCAACAAATTTTATTAATGTCTGCTGCAAGCTTTGACCATAGTTGAATAATGGTGAATAATGCCCCTGCTATAGATGTAGGCACTTTATGTACCTCGTGCAGCCTGATTGGAAAACTTCTAGGACATGGCCAAAGGAAATTATAAGTGACACCTATTTGTTACTGTTCTTCTTCACCACCACAGGAGTGAGCTCTCAGATGCTGAGCTCAGACCTACTGTATCAGGAGAAAAGTGCATGTGAGGGGGTATAAATCAGACAAAGAGTGCCCTCCTGTGAGGGTGAAGGTGAGCAGTAACAGCTAGGCGTCTCTTAGCAGTGTCCTGGGAGTGTTCCAGTCAGGCTTCATGAGGTACAGTATGTACAAGAAACAAACACAAAAAGGCGCACCAGCCTAGTGCATTATCCCACAGTATTAATTTACTAAGAAGTTGTCATAGAACGTGCTCACAAACATGTGAATAATATATGCTCGTCGATCTACTCGTCCATAGTTCAACAGTCCTAGACACAGTGCACTCCAGAGTTCAGGGGGACCCTACCGGGGGCCCAAACTGGCTGGCACATTTTTAAAGGTAGCACCTTCTTCTTCAGAGCCAAACCATACTATACCATGAGGTATGTAAATGGTCTACACTTATAGCAAGGGCATTATTGAACTTTAGTTAGATCTGCACAGTTTGTTTTTATTTACAGACATCCCTTATTTGCATAGGCAGTTTTATAGTAAAGGTGAACTAAGCCTTAAACTCTGGACTCTGGGGAATGTTGGTGGTCAGGCTGGGGGGGCGGGGCAGGCCTAAAGCTTTGTAAGGGGCCCCAACATTTCTGATGGCTGCCCTGTGTACATTGGTGCTGCATTTAGGGGGTTAAAAAGAGGTGACATATCGCCTACTCACCACCTGTCAAATGCCTCTGAAAAGCAATCCGAGCAAGAATTGCTTTTCAGATGGAGCGGCATTCTCTACTGTTAGTGTAAATGAGCCCTGAAAAAACAGTCCTGCTAGCTTAAAACAGCAGTTTTGATTGTACAGAGTGTAGGGGCCAGAGTCAAAAGTAACGTATAGACATATGTACTGTACATACATACATACGCCCGACAGCTTTCTGAGTGCCTGTAGCAGCTACATGCATATTTGAAACAGCAGACCGGCACCGCTGTAATAAAAAAAAGACTTATCTGGTTCCAAGAAGATTCTTTTACTACATGCCTGTTTAGTTGGGGAAGTTTTTGGTCGTGGCACCCCAGGGAATTCTTCATGGCACCCCAACTAAAAAGCGCTGCCATAGCGGCACCTTGTGGGTGGGGAATAAAGGGGTTTCTTTTGAAGAGAAGGAGTGTTGATCCAAAGATGCACTTTATTAAAAACTTGATATGTAGATATTGTTGATATAGTGGACTTTTGGATACTGGAATTGCACTTTTTTGGATGCTATTTTGCACTTTGATTATTATTTGCACTTTTTTTTATATTTGTACATATTTAGTTTACATACAGTATATGTAGCCACCCTGTCCTAAGCAGGGATGACTATCTAAATTTAGTCTTGCTGAATGGTAACCCAAGCTGATTTATAGTCTGTTTGCTTATTTGGTTCCCCCTAAACTCAGCGGTGCTGCTGTTTAGGTGACATTGGTACCTCTAACAATAGAGTGAGATGCCACAGTAATACTGAGTTATGAATATGTATGTTTCCACTGGCCAACCAGTAGGAGGTTTATTGTCACTGGTACATGCTGGGAGAGATCATAAATATTTGGGGTGGACCTTGTGAGCTCTCTTTTCTCTGGACTGTGGCCTGGGGAAGGTGTTTGATGTGCATCTGTGTGGATAGTTATAAGGGCATAGGAGACCATTGCATGTGCTTGGTGCAAATGACTGAAAGCAAAAGCCTACCTGTCCAGTGTAGTCTTGCTGCTTGAAACCTGGGGCTCAGAGAGCCTTGCAGGGAGTCTGGAAGGAGTAGTGATGGGATGGAGTATCAGAGATGACTCTGCCGCTGGAGTTTCTGGGGACGAGGAACTTGTGGGGAGCCTGGAAAAGCACCAAGGGGAGCACTGAGGCTGCTGTTGTTAATGGAGATGTTGCTTCTTCTGGAATATGCACAGGTTGCTGGTTTTAGCTTAAAGGCTATTTTGCCTGCACTGAGGTCTGTGAATGGAGGCTGTGAGTTTGCAAGTCATTAAGGGTTTACTGAATTCCCTACCCTTCTCACCCATGTCTTGCTGGAATAAAATCTGTAAAAAGTCATTAACGTGACTGGTACCCAATTGTTACACATCCCCACCTTGGACTTAGCCCTTAAAAAATGCCAGCCCACCCTGTTTCTGGGGATATCTAACATGCCTATGGGGGTCAGGGGTGTGCTACATATAAGTATGACATATTGCAAAGATTTGATTGCTTTTATTTATTTATTGCTTTTACACTAAGTACTGTTTTAATTTTATCTTTATAAATGGTATTTAAGTAAACTTGCATCGCAAATACACTTGTATGTTATTTTTAGCTAGGATTCAAATGCAGAGACTGTATAGGCAAAGCCTACTTAGAACCTGACTCACAAAGGTTGTTGTGCTAAGAAAAATATGGAAACTGCTGTAACTAACTTCTCCTTCAGATAATGATACTTCCCTAGCTGTCACATTAAGGCCTCATACACACGGGCGTTTGCAAAAAAATAAGCAAAATGGTGGGCCTGACGTCAGGGAAAAAATCGCCGTTTTTCTCTGCGTTTTGCTTTGACGTCAATGCATGTTTTTTCATGCTAGCTTTCATCGGCGTTTTCTGCCTCTATTCAAAATCAATGGTTCCCTGTGGGAGCCCATTGATTTGAATAGAAGCCGCACTAGAAGTCAGATCACGATGATCCGACTTGCGGCGCGACTTGTGTGCTAGAGGTCTTAAAGGGGACCCCCGCAAAAAATTTGCATGGGGTTCCCCCCAAGAGCATACCAGGCTCTTCGATCTGGCATGGATTTTAAGAGGAACCCCACTCCAAAAAAACGGCGTAGGGTCCCCCTCAAAATCTATACCAGACCCTTATCCGAGCACACAGCCTGGCAGGCCAGGAAAGGGGTGGGGACAAGCGAGCGCCCCCCCCCTGGACCGTACCAGGCCGCATGCCCTCAACATTTGGAGTATGGGTGCTTTGGGGCAGGGGGGGCTCTGCTCCCCCACCCCAAAGCACCTTGTCCCCATGTTGATGGGGACAAGAGCCTCTTCCTGACAACCCTGGCCGTTGGTTGTTGGGGTCTGCGGGTGGGGCTTATTGGAATCTGGAAGCACTTTTGCCTAGCAGCACTAGGGTCTTGGTTCGAATCACCACCACAGCACTACCTGTCCGGAGTTTGCATGGTCTCCCTATGCCTGAACGGGATTCCTCCAGGTACTCTGGTTTTCTCTCATATTCCAAAGACATGCTAGTAGGTTAATTGGCTCCTGTCTAAATTGTCCCCAGTATGTGAATGTATGAATGTGAGTTAGGGACCTTAGATTGTAAGCTCCATGAGGGCAGGGACTGATGCGAATGTACAATATATTTAAAGAAAAGGCTGCACTAATACCAAAGTGCTTCAAACATGACTTAAATAGCATGAAACTTCTAGATGTGTCAATAAGAAATAAATAATTAAATCCACATAACATGGGAAGTGATACCATTGTGATTCTGGAACCCGAAGGATTCACGGATATACAGTGAATTACACTTAAGTGCAAAAATTCGTAAGTGAATAGACCAAGTGCTTCAAAAATATATATAGACAAAGGGTTGGTTTAACAGAGTGAAAATGTCCATAAAAGTAAAGATTCCAGATGAATGGAACACACCAAGTGCTTCTAGTGATAATCCAATACGTGAAAATACAACAATAACACCGTTTACCAGATGCAAGCGAAGGGATCGCTTAGGCTTCTCACACAGCCAGGGTCCCTGTGAGGGGTGTATAGGACTCTTCTGAATATGACAACATCAGACTAGCTCCTTTCAAGGGACCATCCAGCATAGAGGAGACCTCAGGTATAGGGACAAAACACAACACAGCTTCCCACTCAGCTTGGACCCCACTACAGAGTATGGCACACTTCACCCAAAGAGCAAGGGAGAATAGACTCCATCCAAACACCGATCAACCAATATGAAAGAAAACTCATATAGTGTAATATTGCTAAAATTGAGTTTAATATATAAAAAGATTGCACTTTCAGCATATCCAGTCAACGTAAAGACATAACAAGCAGGCCGGCTCAGTATGTTTGTCTCCACAAGGCAGTGACATCAGTGCTCCCTCCAAATGTACGATATATATGTGTAAAATGCTGCGTAAATTGACGGCACTATATAAGTAGCTGAAATAGAAAAATGAATAAAATAAAAACTGTCTACGGCAATACAATAAAGCAATAGTGGCATATTGGCAAAAACTGGATTTGCTTGAATAAGTCTATTATTGGGGTTTCTTCAGGTACCCTGTTTTCTTCCTATATGCCAAACAGAAAAGATACGGTAGTGCTAATTGGCCCTAATGTGTTTAATTACGGTATAGAAATCAAAATGCAAACTTCTTTAGGGGTCAGGAATTAATGTGATTTCCATGCAAACTGCTGTGTACTATGTTTGTTGTAGCTTGGCTTGAAGAAGAATGTGGTTAGGCTTATTGTAAAGAGTAAAATGTATTCAGAATAAAACTCAAAAACATGTGAAAGAGTTGAGTGATTACAGCTTTAAGAAAGTAAATTATGCCATTAACGTAATTTTCAATATTTAGTAGTTTCAGGGTTTTTTGTGAACTTCAGCTCTCTTGTTCTTTCATAATAGTCACTCTTGTGTTTTCTGAGTGCATAATCCATTAGTTTCAATGTAGGAGAATATCATTTGTCTGGCTATTTCTTCAGTGTCTGAAACATTTGAAATGTTCTCCTTTACAAACCCAGTCCTTTTGTGTTATCCACAGATGTAACATCTGCATAGTTATGTAGGTAACATAGCATTGAACTGATCTGGAAAACAAAATAAATCCTTTTTTCAAAAAAAATACTGCAGACACATTATGTAACTCAAATATATTCAAATGTGATACATTAGGGTTGATTTACTAAAACTGGACAGTGCAAAATCTGGTGCAGTTCTGCATAGATACCAATCAGCTTCCAGTTTTTTTTTTTTGGCAAAGATTAATTGAACAAGCTGAAGTTAGAAGCTGATTGGTTTCTATGCAGAGCTGCACCAGATTTTGCACTCTGCAGTTTTAGTAAATCAACTCCACTATGCGCTGCATGTTGTAAAAAACATAGTGTGATCAGCCCTAAGCTAATTATTTCAAATAGTCAATTGAAGAATGTATAATGTACTAATTGTGCTTTATTTTGTTTAGATGCTGTAATTGGCTCTGTCATAACCCCTTTGAATTCTCTAATTCTCTCTCCTCAAATATGCATGGCAAATGTCAATTAGCAACTCCAAAATGTGGTGCTTAAATAATGTACATTCATTCTTTTTGTGTATGTAAGGACACACGGGGCACAGGGAAGCTCTAAGCACAAGGAGCCCCCTGTATTTTCCCAAGTTTAGCGATAAAGATACCTTGTGCCATTACCATCTTTACCATCTTCACCGTTTGGTACTTCCTAAAGTTGGAAAGAAATACCTTAAAGGCTAGGTTAAAAAATAATAAATGCACATATTCTTGCAGAAAAAAATATACTTTAATAATTTTTTTTACACAGGAACCTGCACAGCATTGCACCGGTGTCAGTGGATCACAGGTGCAATGGCAGGCTCCTGCAACACCTGCTCCGGTTTGCTGCCTGTACCCAGGTATGGGCTTTCAGTTACTTGGCCTAAGGAAGTGTCAATGGACTACAGGTGTGGTGATCAACACACTTGTATTCCATTGAGAATGACAAGTTCGATTTCTGTGGGGGCAGATAGGACTTGTAGTTCATTCTGTCTGTGTCTTATGTCGGTGAATGAATGACATGGCTGTGCGGATGGAGCCCTACACAGCTATGCCAATTTTAAAAATGACAGCGGCTGTGGGGGGGGGGGGGGTTGTTCTGGGTTTGGAGAGGTTACATGTTATAGGCCAAATATGGATATAACATTACTGCCTCACAGAAGACTTCCATTCAGATGAAGCATATGTCATACATTTTATAGTACATTGGAAGCTGTGCTATGAGCTTTTTCACTTCTCATTGATATACTGCACGGCTGATCTCAGGTTCTCTAAGGATTTGTTGATATGGTGACTTCCATCAGTGATATCCACAAGGCAGTTGAAAAACCTTAAGTGAGGGGTCAAACTCACTGATGCGAGTACAGACCTTGAGAGGTCTAAGAATCTGGTAAGAGGATATATTTGCCCTTATTTCCTATGGGGAGCATTTGGTGTTGCACCAATTAAGAACTGGAGGACATCTGCACTTGATTGTGAACCACCTTTATGGAATTTTTTTATGGACACATACTAATCATTTTCATAATATAATTTTATCATACTGATGTTGTCACTTATTAAATCATTCATAATGATTTATGCATAAGTTTATAACAGCGCAATGCGTTTTTTATTTTATTTATGGATATAACATGTTGAAAAGGTGGCGCTAGCCATAAAGCAATTAGAAATGTTCAATAATAAAATAAAGTTGTATAAAAATAAAAAAAAGTGTTTATTATTAACTGGCAAATTATTATAGAGAAAGGAAACGTATACAAACTATTTATAATATAGTGAAAGGTTTGTTAGTGTAGTAAAAATGTATTTTGTGTTTATATAAATGCGGTTGTTTGCTGGAAGGTATTGCTATGGTGTAGCTCAAATCATTTAACACATAAATCTACATAAATATTTATAAATTTGAATTAAAAAATATGAGAAATATTTATAAAGTAATACAGTTATTTATTAACTTATGTCTATGTGCTAATTAGGAACTATTGCAGTAGAAAGATAGCATTTGAAATTTTATAAGCATAATTAAAGTCAATTCTCCTAAATTTCATTCTCTTGCTTTGAATACCAGGAGCAAATGAAAATTCCAGAGATATCTATAGTAACCTTAACGTTCCCATAATTTAATCTTATAGACACAGTTACTTTTGTTAGTCATCTGACTAATAACAAAAAAAGAACATTTTCTTCTTTGTGTAGTGTAAATATAAATACGGGCACACATATAAGCTTATTCCATGTGCTTACTCTGCTTCCTTTCTAGTACTTTCTACTGGCACCCAGATACTGTCACTGCCCCTACAGTATCTAGATGCGAGTCTATGGGTCATGTCTTACCTGAATCAAATTAACAGGCTCTCTGTAAAGCCTATCTTTACAGCCATTAAGCATCAAGAGAAATGCCAATCACATTCCCTGATAAGCAAATGATCACTAGGCAGAGAATTTACAAATCTGTATCTTAAGTACAATATGTCTCTTCTATTGAAGTGATGTGTTTTACTATTACATGTATTTAACCAAACATAAAAACATGCATCCTTCAAGAACTGGCAAATATGTACATTTATTTTCATTGCTCTGATGTGCTGCTTCTTTCTCTTTGCCCTAACATTCCGCTATAGCTCATTATAATGAGTTCAGAACTATCTATTACTTTCACTCTCATTTGTAGATCTTAGTTTTTCATCAGTATATCTGTTTTTTAGTGCCTCGCTGATCTTTCTATGCAGTCACATTTGTTAGTAGACTTCACTTTTTGATTATTTTCCTCAATCTTAATAATCTCTTAGCTATCTCTTTCTATGCTCTAGCTAAATCAGATCTCATTTTAAATGGTATGAGTTCTACTTCCTATCGCTTATCTTCTTCCTTTCCAATATAGCCACATTTGCTGGTCACTGCTAACATAATTTTGTGCCCTTGTGCATGGTGCTTAGTTTTTGCAAAGCAATGGCCCTTACTTTGCACAAGCCAAGCACCATGCTTCACATGCACTGTTCCCTGATGAAGTCATAATAGGAGCAAAACATGTTGAGGGTGGGTAGTTGGTACATAAGGGTGCAAAATTATATTAGCAGTGAATTGCAAATGTGGATATATTGGGAAGAAATATGATAACATTAAGTAAAGGCCAGCAATAACAACCTTTATATTCTTTCAGTACATGTTTCCTTTAACTTTCATTTTTAAATCTCAAACATCACAAACAGTGTTGATTCAGATATCACTTTCTTATGTCATATACTGAACCTTTACTTATTGAAACTTTTACTTTGTCTAGATTTCTTTCCGTTATGGCAGTTTGGTGCTGAAAAAAGTCTATATTTTCTTAATATTCTTTACTTTGTGGCTTTTTTTTTCAACTATGAGTTCAGTTAAAATTCCTCCCTAACACTACTGCTTGAGTTGGTATTTATATAGCAGCATCCAGATCAGCATTTCCTCAGCCTTGTTTGGGAGGCCATAACCAGACCCAGTTGTACTGAGTGTGTGGGCCAGTCTGGCATGTGACCTTCAGGCACTGAGCTCTTCATAATAAGACTTTCCAGACCAGAGTGTACTGTGTTAGTTAGCTGTGGTGTGCTTTCCAGGTCCAAACACAGCCCCAGCCCCTGTCTCTGAAGGATCACATAGTGAGTAAGGCCAGTCAGACTAAAGCCATGGGAAATACATCTCTCGTTGCACCAGTGAGTGCTTTTCAAACTTCCCACTACCGTTGGTTTTACTGTTGAAAAGAGACTCTGCATTCTCTTTCCTACTATTCGTGGTGGAGAAAGCACCATCCCACTGCTGTTTCTGCTCCTGACATATCACAAGGATCTTCAGTCTATTTCTACTGTCTACTTAAAGTGACCCAGTCACCCTTGGCTTCTTGAAACCCTCATCAGGTCCAGCTGTCTCGGTTTGTGAGTACCCAAGGCTTTGCCTCACTTGGACCTAGTTCTCTTCATACTTCCCTGATGCAACATATCTTCGCTAAGACACACAAAGGACAGACCTGCTGCCACGGATGGCCCCAGTCCTCACTTCCCTAGTGATTCTGGTGGTATTTACTCAGTATCCCCAGAAGGAACTGGCACGTGTAATCTTAAACCATGGACCCCTGTTGCTATAAGGTCATCGTCATTGGAATCTTTCTCAGCTCAGCTGGGTGAGGCCAAGTTTTCCTCCATGTCTACAGAAACCTTCATGTCCGCTTGTGACTTCTTAGCTGTTTGTACTTAGCTACTGGGACTTTTGGCACACAGAGGCCCGTGCAGAGTCTGTCTCTGACTCATCTTAAATCAAGCTGACCTGCGGCACTGTCACCATATCAGACTCGCAATACCCGCAGTATATGTCTGAATAGACTGTTTTTTGAGGCACTGTAGTCTCAGCTGTTGGCTCAGATTTACAAGGAGGTGTTTCAAACTTTATTGATCCAGTGGATATTACCCTGCATCTGGAGGTTAAGCTTGCTGTTCCAGGTCTTTTATCGCTCATACAGCTGCAAAGACCTTTCTACTACGCCCAATATTTGAGTCATTCATATATTTAGAATGTTAACACCCTGAAGATTCTTGGGCCCCACTGAGGATGTGTTGGAATATTTTCCTTGTGAAAGGATATTTTAAACCACTGTTAAAGTGCCGAACATTGATTACAAACTACCCAGTAAAATAACACAGTTGTTTCTTAGAGCATTAAGTACAAATTATATAAATAACCATTAAAAGAGAACAACTATTCGCCAGGCATGTATTTTAAATACAGCAGAACATTATTGCTTTTGGAGAGGCTAGTTCCTGCCATAAAGTGCAACTTACACCTTATGGCTTGTCACTTGCCTGTCAGTGTGCTCTTCTTCAGTGATATGATGTCCCCCTCATTGCTCAATCGCTGTCACTGACATCTTTGGACATTCTTCTGGATCTCAAAACTTTTGTGGGCAGTCATGGATAATGATGCATGCTAAAGTGACTGTAAATCATCCTGGCTCCATTCTCAAAATACAAGGATACATGAGATGGGTGTGTACAATACACAGCACATGTACACAAAATAAAAGAACAGCTAATAGGAAGAAGGACTTTGCCTGTCTCTCCTACTAAAAAGCTCCTGGCAGGTTATTATGGAGTACATTTCCAATTTAACACCCAATTTAACAACCGAGGCTGCACAAAAAGAAAATGTAGAACCTTCTTTAAATTGCATTTCAGCCTGAATATCTAAAGATGCCTTTTTTCTATCAATGTTTGGAGACATACATGTTTCACAGGCCCTACAAACATAAATTACGAGAATTGTGGTGCACTTCACATGGTAAGGTAGCCATCCAGCCTATTTTAAGAGTAAACACATATGATGTGTCAGGCTTGGCTGATGTGATACCCACTTTAATAATAGGCCTTCGGGGCTCTGCGTAGCCTATTATTATGCCATGCATGTTAATGGCACTTGTACACACAGTTCTATGCAAATGTTTTGTGTAGTATTGAAAAATGCAAAATAAACACCTTTAAAAAAAAAAAAAGGTAGCCATCCAGCAACAAGTACAAATGTGTCATCAGCACATCAAAAGCTCCATTTAGAGCCATTTATTGATCACAAACATAAAAACAGCAGCAACATTTTGGTGCTCAAAACTGGCTCTTCATCAGGCAAACTGTTACTGTTTGATGAAGAGGCTGTTTGAGCTACAAAACATTGCTGCAGTTTTTTTAGTCTGTGATTAATAAATGGTTCTAGATTGCGCCTGTGATGTGCTGTTTATGCTTTTGCTCTTATTTATAAATGCCTGATGGAGCAGCAGTCTCAATAGTCTATGTCACCACATAGCAACTAAAGTCACATATTCTTTCTCTGTCATTTTCCCATGAAGGTTTGAAACTGACTGCTTGCTTTAGGACAACAGTGACAATGCATAACACTGTTCTTCTCACCCTAAGTAAACATCACTGGCAATGATTTAGGAAGGCACCAATTAAAACTGCAATCAGAAAATGTTTTGTCCCCCACTCAACATTTTAGAGTTGATTTCAGAAAGTTGATGATTAATCTCCCTTGCTTAATTGCATATGCACCCAAGCAAGAACTTCAGCAGGGTTCCTGCACATTTCCTTGTCTAAAAGACTAGCAAAGCAGCTTGATACATTTAAAATCATTAGGAGAAAAAGGAAATTGGGATTGTGAAAGAAGATTTGTACAGCAGATGGTTTAAATGCTAGTATAAAATATTAAAGAAAAATGGAGTGTGCAAGTATATTTTTTTCTGTATGCGTAGTAATATAATTATAACTGCATCAATATGCTTCTGTTAAAAGGGTTTTTTTTTACTAGCCATGAAACGTGTCTATCTAGGATCAGCTTAACGGTGTACATTTACCAGACAGAAGAAATAATTGTTAGGATATTATACAAAATTTTACATCATATAGTAATAAATAAACAACAAGCAGTTGTACACTTCTAATGTGGAATCATGCCAGAAAGAAAAGCACACTGTTGCGGGTTGATAATAACGTATTCCTTTGCATTTTGCAACCCATGGGAAGCTGTACTTGTGAAGGCCTCCGCTTGTTCTTTAGAGAGCGGCTCGTTCCAGAGAAATTAATGGGGTAATGGCGCAAAAAATGGCAGGCTAAAAATGATTTGTTCAGAACGTTTTGTGAAGCAGGTCTGTGTAGCTCCCAATAGGACCACACAACAAAAAATGCTGGATTGAGCACAAAGTCAATTTATAAGACCAGATGGTCTATACTCAGTGGGGTTACTGCATACAAGGATAACTGGTACCAAAATGACTGTTGTCCCCGTAATTTACAATGCATTAAATTGGAACTTTGCCAGAAGCGATCCACCTCTTGGGTGGCTCTGCTCCCTCTCTGGTGCCACCATTATGGTGCATGCACAGATGTACCCATGTGCTCTCCCTGGCTTTAACTATTCAAAACCTTCATACTATTTATTTGATGTAAGAATTGGTGCCATTATTAAAGTGGTGTTACAGTTGTTTTGTTGGTTTATACCTTTAACAAGGCACCATTTAGGAGATATATACTCTAGTAGAAGCAGGTGACATCACCGGTGCATGCGCACTGTACTCTCGATCGATAGCATGCATACAGGAGTGAGTTCATTGCGAAAACGGTCAGAGCCTGGGAACCCGAAAGGAAGTCCAGGTGAAGATGGAAGCCCTGTCAGCTGTGACAGTGCGCCACTGGAGGACTTCATTTTAGAGTAAGTCTTTCATAGTGTGCTAGTATGCTAGCACATTATGCTCTTAAACTTGCAAAGGGAAGATTTTTTTTTTTTTTGCGCTTTACTACCGCTTTAAAAAAGATCAACCATATTCATCTGATTTTCTGTTTTTTGGTAAAACTAAGAAATAGTAATGGGAATTCTCATTGAACATGAAAAGGATACTGATTGTGCATATTGGATAAAGGAAGGTTAATAAAAGGTTTTGATCATGGGTTTCTTGATTTCATATTGCTCCTTTCTTGGCTACATTTTAAGTAAGGCAAATACAACTTTATTTATTCATGACATATTATCATAATCAATTATGTTAAAGGGAAATATGTATGAAAAGTAAGCTAAACAGGAAATGTTGCCCATAAGAACCACCCAGGATCCTAGGTTTGTTTTTTATCTCTACAACCTTACTTAATGTTTCTTTGTTTTTTCAAGTATGTTAGACTCTAAAGGAAAGTATGTATGATAAGTATGATACCAAGAAAATGTCCTGTTGCCCATAGGAACCACCCAAGATCTTTTTTTTCTCTTTGCAGAAATGAAGATGGAAAATGGGTTGTTATGAGCAACACAAATTCCCTTGTTAGCACACTTTTCCTTCATAGACTACTCTGCTGAATGTATATTCAAAATTGTATTTTTCTACATGCTCTGTTGATTGTGTATCAACATGTCTCCATACATATCAGAAAAATATAGACGGTAACTAATGTACTGGGTATATTGTGGTAGTGGCAACCAACCACCTTGTGCATCCTCACATTGTAGCCTTATTCCACAAAAAATATATGTATCATGTTACATAGTTACATAGTCATGTTGAAAAAATACACAAGCCCATCTAGTTAAACCAACAGAAAAAACAACTAAATAGAAGATCTCTATATACAGAAACCTGTACCCACAGTTGCCCTGGATGAAAGCAAAAAAACCCTATAAAGCATGGTCCTATTTGCTCCATCCTTCCTGATTAACTGAAGGCAATCAGATATTCTTTGGATCAACAAGTGTTATTACCTATAAATATTAATATCCAGTTATATTTTGTGCATTTAGGAACGCATTCAGCTCTTTTTAAAAACAATCTACAAAGTTGACCAAAACTAGTTCTTTTGGGAGTTTGTTCCTCATTTTCATAGCTCTCACTATGAAGAAGCCTTTCCATATAGCCATAATTATTTTTTCCTGTTGACATAAAGAGCGCTTCCTTGTCCTTTGTAATGAAGCACAACTCCAGGAACAAATGTAATTATCTCTTGCAGTGGGGTTGTTTCCGCACTGTAAAGGTCAATTGCATGTTTTGTATAGGGGAAGAAAAAACACTTTTACTTACCTGATCCCTTGGCAGATGGCACTATGGTGGTGGACTGCCCCTACGCACCAACACATCCATTGCAGGGCTATTGGTTCTGTTTTGGTCTTGATGACATTATAGTCCTAGACAACTGGAGCATAGTGTAGAAGATGCTGTGGGAACCAGTCTAAAAGTAGGGAGGATCATGTAAATAAATCTATTGATGTTCCTGTAGACCTAAACTAGCAATTAACCCTTGCAGAGGAGTTGGTGTTGGCTGGATTTGGGCTTTAAAGTTGAAATAAATTCTCTCAATCAACATTAGCTATTTTTAATCCTAATGTTGCTAGCATTAGTAAATAGATAGGAAGGTATATTATACCTATTTGTTTAACCATTTTTTTACCTTTCTTCAGTTGCTTCCTGGTTTCTAGCCTCGGCCAAACTGATGTCATGCATTCCATGAGTCTTCATTGGCATCTTTCTTCCAGCTGAAAAAGGGGAAGTGGGGCTTTCTCAGCAAAGTCCATCTTCCTGCCAGCATGCTTGAGTCAAGGGCAGATAAAAGATGGCCATGGCTAGAAATGCAAGGGGGTGATTTAAAAAAAAAAAAAATAAAGCAGGGAGACATGGATAGATGGGTGGGTTTGCTTTGAATATTAAAATAAACTGATTACTGTTTTCAGTTTGCGGTCCTCAGATACAGTTAAGTTGCCCAGTTCCCCAATATACTTTTTTGTAACTGGTGCCCAAAACTGAACTGCATATCCAAGATGATGTCTTACTAATGGTATGCACAGGGACAAATCTATGTCTCTTTCACTGGAGTCTATACCTCTTTTATTACAGGAAAGTATTATGTTTGCTTTGGAAACCACAGCTTGGCACTGCATGCTATTATTACATTTAAGATCTACCAGAACACCTAGATTTTTCAACATCACTGACTTCCCCAGTTGTATTCCTCCTAGAATGTATGATACTTGCATGTTTTTAGCCTCCAAATGCCTACATTTATATTAAAGTGGATGTAAACCCCATTCATGAAATCTGACCTAGACACATATATCTGCAGTGTTTACATATCTCTCTCCAAAGAACAAAGTCCCATGTCTTTCTGCTGCTTCATTCATCTGTTATCAGCATGATAACATCTGACAAGTTCTCTGACACAGGAGATAAAAGCAGCTGTAAATTGGTGTCAGGGTGGGTGCATAGAGATTAGCAGAGAGCTGGTCCATTCCCAGCACAGCTCTGCATGTTTCTTCATCCCTCTGCCTTTGTGGAGGGGGATTGTGTGCCTTTCCTTCAATCAGCTGTCATACAGTGTTTGCCAAGACTCCATACCTAGTGGTGGAACAGGAAGAAAAATTTCTAACACCATGTGCACATTCTTAAGAATGTAGAAAGCTGAATACAGCAGATATGTATGTAAAACGTATATAGGGAGATTTGTTTAATCTCTGCATATCATCTGAGGCTGTTCACTTCACTGGGCATATGTGAGGGTTTACATCCACTTTAATGAACACTAAAACCCATTTGCCACGCAGTTGCCCACAGTTGCCCAATTAAACAGTGCATTAAGTTGGAGATATCCTGTAAGGATATTATTCCACTACATATAGTTTTCTATCCAATTAAAACTGAATTTTGTACACACATAGACGTTAACTTACACATTAGCTGTGTGTGGGGAAAACGCTTTTGCAAAGTCCAAGTATACCACATCCACAGCCACACCTTAACTTAAGTTGTTGCTGACTTCCTTGTTTAAAAAACTTCAGTCTTTCATGAATCTACAGGGTGGGCCATTTATATGGATACACCTTAATAAAATGGGAATGGTTGGTGATATTAACTTCCTGTTTGTGGCACATTAGTATATGTGAGGGGGGGAACTTTTCAAGATGGGTGGTGACCATGGCGGCCATTTTGAAGTCGGCCATTTTGAATCCAACTTTTGTTTTTTTAATAGGAAGAGGGTCATGTGACACATCAAACTTATTGGGAATTTCACAAGGAAAAAAATGGTGTGCTTGGTTTTAACGTAACTTTATTCTTTCATGAGTTATTTACAAGTTTCTGACCACTTATAAAATGTGTTCAATGTGCTGCCCATTGTGTTGTATTGTCAATGCAACCCTCTTCTCCCACTCTTCACACACTGATAGCAACACCACAGGAGAAATGCTAGCACAGGCTTCCAGTATCCGTAGTTTCAGGTGCTGCACATCTGGTATCTTCACAGCATAGACAATTGCCTTCAGATGACCCCAAAGATAAAAGTCTAAGGGGGTCAGATCGGGAGACCTTGGGGGCCATTCAACTGGCCCACGACGACCAATCCACTTTCCAGGAAACTGTTCATCTAGGAATGCTCGGACCTGACACCCATAATGTGGTGGTGCACCATATATATACCATATATTAATGTGCCACAAACAGGAAGTTAATATCACCAACCATTCCCATTTTATTAAGGTGTATCCATATAAATGGCCCACCCTGTATATGGAGGAGATGGTTTAGAGGCGGAAGTGGATTTTGACGGTAGGTAATGAAAGAATAGCATATTTATAAAAATACAAATATTTATTAGAACAAATACATTACAAAGTACACCGCCTCTAGTGTCGGTGGACACCAAATACAGAGTAGCAATGTCTATCCAACATAGATTAAGCGGCTGAAATTATGCTAAGGGATCACAATCACCACCTCAAAAGAGGGATATATTTGGACATGGATCCAGTTTTACTTTTGATATGTTTCGCGGAGGTCCGCTTCTTCAGAAAAGAGCATATCAGCACAGAGTGTTTCTAAAAGAGAAGAATACATAAGCAAATACTAGCCATACAACATATTACAGAAAAACCCATCTCACCACCTCAAAAATACACATATATGAGGTGGGGATGATGTTAATACAGTTCAGATGAAAAATAAGATAAAAACCATGACAGAGTGCTACCCCAAGAAGCTTGTCCTTGCGATAAGGTAAAGCAATTTCTCACCTGGGCCTGTGCCCAACCCAGGCACACGTAAGGCCAGAGGACCTGGCAATCTCATGGGCAAGTGCGGGAACCAGGAGCAGTACACTGTTAGACAGAGGAAGGTATATATATATAGAGAGAGAGATGTATATTACTTCAATTATTATGGCTGCTGGATATAGTCCAAAGCCAACAAAAAAACTTTTTATATAAAATTTATTCACCAGCAAAGTACATATATAGCATGGTAAAGAAACTGTTAGACACCTACCTCCATCAAAGATACTAGTAGGGCGTAATTATAAGTAGCACACAGCGAGAGAAGAACCACATTCATATACGCGGGGCCAGTATTATTTTTGCGATATAGTCTATAAAGTAATACATAAATAGATTGGGCATACAGATATATGTACTTGATATGAGCAATAATGGCTAGATAGAATCAACAAGAGACATACCTGATTTCACTGAAATATAGGGGTATATTGGTGTATACATGGAATAATCCACCCAGGGACCATCCTCCACCGACTAGAACAGACAGAATATCCAAGAAAGTCCCTCCACACATATAGTGTATTACACATATGGGGTGGGCCGGCCAATTAGGGAGATCAAACCATCCGTCGCCTAGGGGAAATACACAAAGATATATGAAGGAAAATATTGTGCATCAAACTGCCCCAGGGCTACCAGAGCCATAGGCAAGTGCTTCACCAATTGTAAATACATGAGAAATGCTACTTACAGGCCTTTTGCTGTATTACGCATCACTGTGTGCACCGCCATGCCATCAGGCCTGGCTGGCTCCCATTAAGTAGGCGCCTTGGCGCCAATCCAGATGACAACGGTGGCCCTGCAACAGGCGAGGCCCGCCGATGTCACTGGATCTGATTGCGGTGTCCGCACGCGCGAGCTGCACATGCGCACTACCACCTAGAAACACATCCATGGGAGGACAGGGAGATCTCACTGTCCTTCTCATCACAGGGGCGGACATCTGCAGGCTCCCCCTGCTGGCGGATCCTGGATGTCACACCCAAGAAGGAAATCACACACTCGCCCAAAGAAACAAAGGTGAACCAGATCAAGACAAGGCACAGAGGAGATTGCGATCTTGAAAAATCCCCACCCAATAGGGAATGAATGAAAGGACAACCAAAATGGGAGAGAGAAACAGCCTCTGACTCAGAAATAATCATAGACAAATAATATTATACATACATATAATCAACAAAATATCTAGTAATTTCTATAGTGCAAATCACAGAAAATATAATCATCCTTGTAAAGGATAGATTGGGAAGCCACGGACATTCCCACCCACTGGTAGATCAAATCCACCTAAAAACAGTCCTGACAGTGTGAAGAGGCGACAGTCCTCCATAGGGCCTGTAAAATTATAAAAAGGGTTTATAACTGTTGAGTTCATTAATACCAGGGGGGACTGTAGCAGCGAGCCTTTCTATCCATAGGGTCTCAGCCCTTAGAAGAGAATTGTTCCAGTCTCCCCCTCTCGGATTTGGCTGGACAACTTCAAGCGCAAAAAAAGAAACAGTAAAGTTGTCAACGCATGATGCAACCCAATATGCCTAGTAATGGGGGTAATTATTTTGCCATTACTAGAATAGTGTACATGATCCCGGATTCTTTGGCCAAATTCTTGGATGGTCTTGCCAAGGTAAAAAGCATGGGAAGTACACATCATGGGATAGATGACACCATGAGTCCTACATGTGGCATGGAGACTGATACCATTGTCCATTAGGGAGCTGAATGCCCCTACCTTCAGCTATCCAAGGACATTGGTTGCACTCTCTACATCAATAGGTTCCTCTGGGGAGTCTGGCAACTCTGTCACCAGATATATATATGGTGACTAGAAGTCAGAGTATCCCTGAGGGAAGTCGCCCGTCTAAAGACTAATTCTGGATAAGGTTGAATGAATTGGGTGGGGGTTTTTCAAGATCGTGATCTCCTCTGTGCCTTGTCTTGATCTGGTTCACCTTTGTTTCCTTGGGCGGGTGTGGGATTTCCTTCTTGTGTGTGACATACAGGATCCGCCAGCAGGGGGAGCCTGCAGATGTCCGCCCCTGTGAAGAGAAGGACAGTGAGATCTCCCTGTCCTCCTGGGAATGTGTCTCCAGACAGTAGTGCGAATGTGCAGCTCGCCCTTGCGCACACCACGATCAGATGCAGTGACGTCGGCGGGCAGCGCCGGTCGCGGGGCCAGCGTCATCATCTGGATTGGTGCCATGACGACTACTTAATGGGAGCCAGCCAGGCCTGATGGCATGGTGGCGCACACAGCGATGCATGATACAGCGGAAGACCTGTAAGTAGCAAATGATTTCTCATGGTTTGTATTTATAATTGGTGAAGCACTTGCCTATGGCTCTGGTAGCCCTGGGGCAGTTTGATGCACGATCTTTTCCTTCATATATCCTTGTGTATTTCCCCTAGACAACAGATGGTTTGATCTCCCTAATTGGCGGCCCACCCCACATGTGTAATACACTATATGTGTGGAGGGCCTTTCTTGGATATTCTGTCTGGTCTAGTCAGTGGAGGATGGTCCCTGGGTGGATTATTCTATGTATACACCAATATACCCATATATTTCAGTGAAATCAGGTATGTCTATTGTTCATTCTATCTTGACATTCCCCATGAGTCTTATACTCTGGGGTTATCAGCCATTATTGCTCATATCAAGCGCATATATCTGTATGCCCAATCCATCTATGTATTACTTTATAGACTATATTTCAAAAATACTACTGGCCCCACGTATATGAATGTGGTTCTTCTCTCGCTGTGTGCTACTTATAATTACGTCCTACTAGTATCTTTGATCGAGGTAGAAAATAAATTCTATATAAAAAGTTTTTTGTTGGCTTTGGACTATATCCCGCAGCCACAATAATTGAAGTAATATACAGCTCCAAATGTATACTGTATATATACCTTCCTCTGTCTAACACTGTACTGCTCCTGGTTCCCACACTTGCCCATGAGATTGCCAGGTCCTCTGGCCTTAGGCGTGCCCGGGTTAGGCCCAGGTGAGAAATTGCTTTCCCTTATTGCGGGGACGGGCTTCTTGGGGTAGTACTCTGTCATGTTTTTATCTTATTTTTCATCTGAACTGTATTAACATCCTGCCCACCTCATATATGTGTATTTTTGAGGTGGTGAGATGTGTTTTTCTGTGATATGTTGTATGGCTAGTATTTGCTTATGTATTCTTCTCTGTTAGAAACACTCTGTGCTGATATGCTCTTTTCTGAAGAAGCGGACCTCCGCGAAACATGTCAAAAGTAAAACTGGATCCATGTCCAAATACATCCCTCTTTTGAGGTGGTGATTGTGATCCCTTAGCATAATTTCAGCCGTCTATTCTATGTTGGATAGACATTGCTACTCTGCATTTGGTGTCCACCGACCCTAGAGGCGGTGTACTTTGTAATGTATTTGTTCTAATAAAATTTTGTATTTTTATAAATATGCTATCCTTTCATTACGTACCGTCAAAGTCCACTTCTGCCTCTAAACCATCTCCTTCATGTATATTGTCAATTTAGGATGTAGGTACCAGTATTATAATATCTATCAGTGGCTTTTTCATCAATTTCATGAACCTATGCTTACTATTGCTTATAAAATAGTTTTCTAGCAAACACTTCTAGCAAGAAGCATCTTCCTGACTTTTGAAGTTAAACCAACCAGTATCTACTTACTTGGTAAAGACCTTGATCCCTTTTTAAATATAGGTACAACATTACAATTCGTGAGAAGATCTCTACTGTGCAGATACTCTCCATGCTTTACACTTCATGCCAACAGGTACAATCATTACTTCCCTCTTTCAACCCCACCACTATAGATGAGGCTGCTAAATTACTTGCTAATGTCCATCTTACCACTTGCCCTCTGGATCCTGTTCCCTTGCAAATGCTACATTCACCCTCTGGCTCTATTCTACATTCTCTAACCCACATCTTCAATCTCTCCCTCTCTTCTGGTATCTTCCCCAACTCTCTAAAACATGCATTTGTCAGCCCCATACTTAAAGAGTCCTCACTGGACCCATCCAATCTTAACAAGCTATGCCCCATCATGCTCGCCTTTTTATCCAAACTCCTTGAACGTCTGGTTTACAACCGACTGAGCGACCACCTTGCTGATAATAGCCTTCTTGATCCACTTCAGTCTGGATTTCGTCCTCAACACTCCACAGAAACTGCCCTCCTAAAACTAACAAATGACCTACTAATGGCCAAAACCAATGGATACTACCCCTGGACCTTTCTGCTGCCTTTGATACGGTTGACCACCCCCTCCTCCTCAAAAAACTCCACACCTTTGGTCTCCATGACTGTACTCTTGGCTGGTTCTCTTCCTACTTTTACAATAGCACCTTTAGCGTTACTTACAATTCTACTTCCTACTCTCCTCTTCCTTTCTCTGTTGGGGTCCCCCAAATCTATTTCTCTACCCCTCAGCTCACTCCTTCAGCCTCCTCACGTATCACTAATTTACTAACAGATATATCAGTCTGGATGTAACACCACTTCCTCAAACTTAATCTATCCAAAACCGAACTTATCATTTTTCCTCCCCCATGTGCCCCTTCCCTGATCTCTCTGTCAAAATCGATGGCACAACTATAAGCCCATCCCTGCATGCTAAGGTCTCAGTGGAGTCCTGGACTCTGAACTCTCCTTTAAGCCCCACGTTCAATCACTGTCTAAATCTTGCCGCCTCAACCTCCGCAACATCTCCAAAATATGCCCCTTTCTAAGCAATGACACAGCAAAGCTCTTAATTCACTCCCTAGTAATCTCTCGCCTCAGCTACAGCAACTCCCTCCTCATTGGCTTACCTCCTTATAGGCTATCCCCCCGGTCTGCTACCTCTCTCTCTCAATCCCTGCACTGGCTTTCACTCACCCAACAAATTAAACTCAAAATACTAACAAATACTTACAAAGCCATCCACAACTCTTCCCCCTGCTACATCACTAACCTAGTCTCAAAATACCAACCTAATTGTTCTTCTCAAGACCTCCTGCTCTCTAGCTCCCTCGTCACTTTCTCCCATGCTCGCCTCCAGGACTTTTCCAGACCCTCTCCAATTCTATGGAACTCCTTACTGAAATCTGTCTGATTATCTCTTACTCTATTAGCTTTTAGACGATCCCTGAAAACCCTTCTCTTCAGAGAAGCCTATCCTACCCACACCTAACAACTGTATTTTCATTTTCTCCATCTGATCATCCCCCACAGTTATTACCTTTTGTTCCACTTAACCCTCCCTTCTAGATTGTAAGCTCTAATGAGCAGGGCCTTCTGATTCCTCCTGTATTGATTTATATTGTAAATGTACTGTCTGCCCCCGTGTTGTAAAGAGCTGCGCAAACTGTTGGCTCTATATAAATCCTGTATAATAATAATAATAATTGACCTTGCACCAACCTAGTGGTACTGAGCCAGTCATTAAGGGGTCTCTAAAAATTGCCTTCAAAATAAGAGTTCAACTTTCTGAGGACGCGTGGGGTATGCCATCTGGTTCAGGTGTTTGTTCATGTTTATTTTGTCTAAAAGTTTCTTGGACCCATTATGGTTCTTTTGGGGCTATGTTAATGCTGTCCCCATTAAGGATGGAGCTCCCCCATTTTCCTTTGTATAAGCAGAGCTGACAAATAATATTTAGTAAATTTGCATTCTCTTTGTCCTCAGTCTCAATCTCTGAGCTATCTTGTAAGGGACATACATGCTCTGTCCTAACTTTTTTACTATTAATATAATTTAATAATTTGGGGAGATGGTTGTACTACTCACTTTCACAGCCTGTCATTTCTTTTCAAAGTGATATTAAAGGTGAATTAAAAAAAATAACAAACATGTTATACTTACCTGCTTTGTGCAATGGTTTTGCACAGAGCAGCCTCGAACCTCCTCTTTTCAGGTCCCCCGTCAGTGCTCCAGGCTCCTCCTCTTCTCCAAGTGCCCTCTGCACTATGGGAGCACGCATGCGTGCTCGCTCCTGAGCCCCACTCTGTGTGTCAATGAGACACACAGAATGGAGTTCACGCCCCACCCCCTGCACCCTCCTCACTGGCTGTAATTGAAAGCAGCAGGAGCCAATGGCTCTTGCTGGTGTCTCTCAGCCAATGAGGTGGCAGAGACCCAGTAGAGCAGTCGCTCTCGTGTACATTGCTGGTAAGTATTGAGGAGGCTGCTGGGGGGAGCTGCATACTGAAACAGTTTTACCTTCATGCATAGAATGCAAGGTAAAAAACCTGCAGCCTTTAGAACCACTTTTATTTTTGTCCTTGATTTATTCTTTAAATATTTTGTTATATTCTTTGTAACTTTCAAAAGATGATAGTATCCCTTCATTTTTCTATTTATAATACACATTTCTTATTCTTTATGACTTTTTAACTTTGGACATGAGCCACATAGGTATTACTTGTAGCCTTTTAAACGTATTGCTCATGGGAATATATTTTGCAGTGTGTTTGTGTACAGTTAATTTGAAATATTCCTATGTCTATTCATGTGACAGTGTATCCTCGCTTTTGGGTACTTTAACTCACATATAAGACAAATGTTTCTGAAAGTTTAAATGTAAACCATGAATGTTTATTTAGATTATGTAATAAAAGGTCTCTGCAGGGTTACATTATGTACTTTTTAGTTTTACGTATTTTGTATTTTGACATTCTGTATGAAGAACTGAGTTCTATTGTTTCTTGGCCTTGGTGCATCCATTTATAGAAATAGTACAATTGTTTAATTAACTGCACAGGTGTGAATATGTGCTCTGCTTTAAAACTTTTAATTATTGTATTTAAAAAAATGGTGTTGTGCCAATTGTGTCCTTACATAACTTTGCTAATTGTTAAAACTGTCCCCTGTTGAAGTGAGCACAGCCAAGTTTGCTTTATATATATTTTCCCCTATGTCTAAATTTTGTAAAGCATGCTTTCTATAACATATTATTTCAACATTCATTTCCATTTGAAAGGCACACAGATGTGCCCTCACGATGTCTCTTTGGTATAGAAGTAGGGCATTGGCAGTGACTAGCTTCTAAAAAGCATAACCAAATAGAGGACTCATTAAAAAAACTGATCCAAAAGAGAGATGATTAGAAAATCAATAGATCTTCCCAGTGGTGAAATAGAAGCACACAACTCCTTGGAGGCTGATCTTGTTTTACATTTTAAGCATCAGAGTCAATTCTAGGAAAGGTTTTTCATTATTAGATGTATTTATCTTTGTAACTGCGATGTTAGTTATTCCCTCATGGTAACTTTAGTTTAACATCAAATCTAGAACAAGATTAATCATGTTCTTGCTCTGTAACAAAGAGCCTATGTCCAATTTTGTATTTTTGTCTCTGTACTAATTGAAGTAGTGACAGGTGTAATAGTAAAGCTTTCATGTAATAGCTCTGGTCAATTGCCCAATAAATTGTTTACATTTTCTTGTGGTGTGTTTTAGAGATGCAAGTAGTATCCATAGTTTGAGTTTGCACACAGAGGAACAACACGAGGCATATGGTAATTTTGCTAATAGCCATTAGTATAATTAAAAAGAGAGCCCATCAACTTTGAAAAAGCCCTCTCCAGTTTTAAAGGTAGTTAGGCATAGGTCAAAGTGTTTCCAAGGGAAAGAATCTGTGTTGCGTCATCAAAAATCAGTCTCTTTGCTGCTGATCTATTACCTACCTCTATAGCCAAATTGATGTTGGTACCTGCAGTTCCATAGCATCAACTTGCAAGGTTCTGCTGTTACTGCTCGTGTAGCTGGACCCCCTTCCCAGTGACTTTTGCAAGTGTCTTCTACAGCAGTGGTTCTCAACTCTGTCCTCAAGTACCCCCAACAGGCCATGTTTTGGGAATTTCTCTTAGATAAAATAGCTGTCCAAAATACCAATTCATTGACTCTGATTTAAAGCACCTGTGCAAGATAAAGGAAGACCTGCAAACATAGCCTGTTGGGGGTACTTGAGGACAGGGTTGTGTACCACTGTTCTAGAGCCTTCCAGTATGATCACTGTATCCTTAGTGTTCCCAGTGACACTTTCCAGAGTCTTCAAGTGTGATCTCCTTACTCCAAGGGTTCCCTGTGCCCTCTGCCAGTGCACTTTATGGTGATCTCCCTACCCCCCCCCCCCCCCCAGTGATTCCAGTATCATCTCCCAGTGCCCTTCAGTGTGAAATTTATGCCCTCAGTGTTCCTGCACTACTGTGATCCTTTGTGAGTTTCAGCCTATCATTATTATTATTATTAGCACCTGTTTCCTGCTTTGTGCCCTCATGCACAGTCTGTCTCTGTGCATTACTCACTCCTAGTGAGTCTGTGGGGTTCTTTTACTAAAACTGGAGAGTGCAAAATTTAGTGCAGCTCTGCATAGCAACCAATCAGCTTCCAGGTTTTATTGTCAAAGCTTAATTGAACAAACTGCGGTTAGAAGCTGATTGACTACCATGCACAGCTGCACCAGGTTTTGCATTCTACAGTTTTAGTAAATCTACCCCAGTGTGTCTCTGTGCACTACTACCCATTCCTAATTTCTCTGTGTGTTTTGGTACATTTCTTCCAATTTGGGCTGTACTATCTATTGAATTGTGATCCCAGCAAGGAACTCTTACCTGCTTATCAGCCCTAAGTATCAAGTAGCTGTCAGGTGAGTCAAAGGGCCGCAACCTGAGAATTGTCTGCAGCACAACCGATCTTTAGAAGCTTTGGAAAGGACAAAGCAGCACCTTGGTCCTTCCAAGAACCCTCACCTTTAATGTACGTGCGGGCATGCTGGATTCAACCCCATTTGTACTAGTGGGTATCCTCTCTGTCCTAGACCCCTGCACCTCTATGTTCCTCATATGTACCTTTACCCTGTGTTCTTGTAAGCCCAGCATCCCACTGCTGTAAGATTCCTCTGTACTGCTGTCTTTCTGCAGACAGTACAATTTGTAAATTAACAGAATATAGGTATATTTTAAATTGTTGGCTAGTAAAGACTTTTGTTGAGTCTTGCCACTATAATCATACAGTATTACTGAATGTAAAAAAAATGGCAAAGCTTTATGTGTCATACAGCTGCCTTTAATGAAGGTAACAGAATAAGATTTTTGTTTCCTGTGCATCTATTATGACAAGGGAATTTTTATATTTATTATCAAAATTTGCTGCCAACTATCTAGGATCTTTTCATTAATTTCAATGCATTTCTTGGCACAAAGCATACTTTTTCAGAGAATATTTTTTCAGATCAACATACAGGTAATCTACATAATGTCTGATAAAAAAGAAAATATGCTTGGGAAGAACATAAATTTATCCTCAACAAAAATTATGCAGCAGTGACCATGGCAGCAGCAGTGGCCATGGCAGCAGCAGTGACCATGGCAGCAGCAGTGACCATGGCACCGTCAGAGACTAGGGGGCTAGCTGGCGTGATTTAGGGTCAAGCATGTAAGCCTACCTGTGTCTTGACCCCCCCACCTTGTATCCCCCTTTCTGCTACAGTGCTTACGTATCAAAATATTTCTCTTAGATTGTAAGCTCTAACGAGCAGGGCTTTCTGATTCCTCCTGTATTGAATTGTATTGTAACTGTGCTGTTTGCCCTTATGTTGTAAAGCGCTGCGCAAACTGTTGCCGCTATATAAATCCTGTATAATAATAATAATAGTTTTTAGGGACACAACTTTTTTAAAAGTGATTCCTGGATAGGGTTTTATACATTTATACTGAAGTGTTCATCTTAAGTTAGTATGGACTAAGGTTTTGACAGGATATCTCTTAAATTTTTATGTCAACAATTTTTTTTTTTTGCAATAAAACTGACCTCTGTGTTCTCCTAATTCCTCTGGCCATTTTTCCCCCACTTGACCAAGAAGGGGTCACAGCATAGCTAATGGTAGGCTTCCAATATCTGGTCAATTAAAGGAAGGGAGTCAGGATACTTCACCCATATTCTGTCTGCTTACCCCTAGTTCCTTCATCCCTGGTTACCATAACATGGTACCATAAGATATTGGATGACATATTTTAACCACTTCAATACCATTCACTTTCCCCCCTTCCTGCCCAGACCAATTTTCAGCTTTTTGTTGCATTTTGAATGACAATTGCGCAGTCATGCTACACTGTACCCAAATGAAATTTTTATCATTTTTTTCCCACAAATAGAGTTTTCTTTTGGCGGTATTTGATCACCTCTATGGTTTTATTTTTTGCGCTACAAATAAAAAAAGTCCAAAAATTTTGGCGTGTGGGGCAGGGGGTCACATGCCCTGGGCGCCAACTTCAGAGGGGCGCTGCCCACTCAGGGAGCAAAATTGAGAGATGACTGTTGGAACTTGGCATTTGCCAGCTTACACGAGCAGGGAGACAGCTATGGCAGCCACGAGCAGTTTGGAAAGGGCTGGACTGTTACAGTCATCAGACTCACTGACCAGAGCTGAGCTGCTGCCTCTGTCTGCACCTGAAGAGAGCCGCCGGCTGCTTAATGTGACAGCGAGACAAGCCCCGGAGCCCATTCCAAACTGCCGCTGATAACAGGGCAGGGGAAGCCGGGATCCGGACCTGCTGGCTGCTGCTGTTTTCCTGAAGAGAGCCGGCCGAGGGAGCGAGCGAGAATCAGCCCTGCTGCTGAACTTCGGATACAGGTAGGAGGCAGCAGCAGTACCCGGGGCCACAGTCAAGGCCGAAAATAGCAATGTTTCCAGCCTGAATCACTTTGCATAAGTCCCGTCCCTTTAATTTAAGCCTCATTTTGGCTTAAGAAAGTATTTGTTGTATTTAACCATGCCCCTTTAAGGCCCTCCCACTGTTACAACAATTTTACCACAAACACATTGTACGCCACATTACTACTCTCCTTGGGGCACCCCTGGAATCGGGGGGGTGCCAAGCTGAGTCTTTGCCCCGGGTGAAAGAATGTCTAGCTTCGCCACTGATGGAGTTTGTTTATAGGACGAAGGCAAAGGTTTTAATGGTACTTTCACACTGGGGTGGGCGGTAGCGGTACATTTTTAGCTAAATAGTGCCTGTAAAGCGCCTCAGTGTGAAAGGAGCATAAAAGTTGTGAGCACATGTACAGATTATGTAATTGAAACGTCTTCTAAGTGGTACTATATATTTTATATTGGATTTAATAAAGAAATATATACAACAATTTTAGTATTGTAAATAAAAAATCTTAAAGTACTTATATTGTGGATCTCCTGGAAATTTTCCCTTGTGTTTCTTGATGTGCAATTGTATGGGGTGATTTCATCCTTATCTGGTAAAAGTCAATTTTTAAAGATTGGCATTTCCTATTTATGCATTTCTATGCCTGTATGAAGTAATGTTTTTAACCACTTGCTTATTGGGCACTTAAACCCCCCTCCTGCCCAGATCAATTTTAGGCTTTCGGTGCTGTTGCATTTTGAATGACAATTGCACGGTTCTGCCATGTTGTACCCAAGCAAAGTTTTTTTGAAAAAAGAACAATATTTTTTACTTTTTGCTATAATAAATATAAAAAGAAAATATATAAAAAAGAAAATTATTCATCAGTTTTGGCCGATATATATTTCTCTACATATTTTTGTTTAAAAAAAATCGCAATCGGCGTATATTGATTGGTTTGCGCAAAAGTTATCGCATCTACAAACTATGGGAATTGATTTATGGCATTTTTACTATTTTTTTTTTACTAGTAATGGTGACGATCTGCGATTTTTATCGGGACTGCGATATTGGGGCAGACATGTCAGACATTTTTGACACTTATTTGGAACCAATGATATTTATACAGCAATCAGAAATTTAAATGTCCACTGATTACTGTATAAATGTCATTGGCAGGGAAGGGGTTAACACTAAGGGGGCAGTGAAGGGGTTAACTGTGTTCCCTGCATGTGTTCTAACTGTGTGGGGGCGCGGCTGGTCAGAACATAACAGATCTAACTGATCCCAGTGACAGGGATCAGTAGATCTGTTATGTCCCCCTTCACAGAATGGAGAACCGCCGTGTTTACATCGGCGGTTCCCCGTTCTGCAGCTGTTACAGGTGATCGGCAGGTCTCGGGCAGACATCGCCGCAGGCTGTGAGTGCGTGTGGGGAGCGCGCAAAGGGGCGGACGTCCATGGACATCCACCCGGCAATTGGGATCCACGCTGTAGCTGTCTTTCGGCTATAGCGCAGATCTGAAGGGGTTAAGAGGTTGATGTGAAATATAAATACCTTATAAGTTTTAAAATAAAAGTGGCATTAAGCCCAAAAGCAAACATTTATTATATTGCATCTTACCAATTCTTCGATCTGGCCAGTAAGTCTGCTGTTTTTTAAAACTAAAGTCTAGACGCGATATCGGCTTTCTGTCGATGTCGCACCTAGGGTTAACGGCCCACCTACAGGTACCTGCAGGCGGGGAAACGCGCGAGGGGTGTGCGTGAGTGTCGGACGCCGCTACAGACGGGCTCTGGACGGCTAGTGGACATTGTCGACGTCTTGCCCCTTGGCGGCTACATTTGTGCCGCCAAGAGGTAAGACACTTCCCCCTGTATTGTCTAGATGACTAGGGACAGTGACCCTAGTCAATCTAGACAATACAAGACTGGTCGGCGCGGGGGTGTGTCAATCTTGTGTACGTCCCT
>BLSH010290152.1:528471-546747 GCA_018402905.1 Glandirana rugosa | reverse complement strand
AGGTCATTTTAATGACATTCAATTACAATATGATTAGTGTCGCAATTATATGTGCTATATTATTTTTTTTTACTTGCTATTTCTTTCCCCATGAAAGTGGAGTTCCCTTTTAATGAATTGTGGATTGCATACATCAAACTTTTTTTTTTCACATGGATGGTACTGGAATTTTTTTGAAGATCAATTTTGAAACATTTCTGATTTTGGAGTGGTGTGATATTTATTAAGCACACAGAACCTTATGAATACAATGCAACTTTTATGAAATAATGTATTATGTGATACAAGTGATGCGTATATTGTATGTATTGAAAAGGCATAAGCACATCATAATGTTAATTAACAGTGGTCACAATTAGAGTTGAGCGAACCAGAACTGTAAAGTTCGGGTCCGTACCGAACTTAGGGTGTCCGGGGTTCTGGTAATTTTACTAAAAGTTCACGAAAATTGCTGTAAAAAAGTCCTGGAAAGTCCTAGAGGTCTGCAAAAGGAAGGAAAATGGGGGCAAAGGGTCGGATAAGTGCCCTACAAAGAAATGGGGATAGGGAAATAACTCAAAATAATTAAAAAAAAAATCACATAAAAAAATAAAAATGGAGGTGGATGTGGACTATCTTCAAACTGTGTGAGAAAAGTATAAATTTACGGGGAGAAGCCATATCACTGTTCTAAGAACAGTGATATGGCTTCTCCCAGCTAATTTATACTTTTATCACACAGTTATAAGATGATTGGAGATTCTACTGTTCTAAGAACAGTGATATGATATATCACTGTTCTTAGAACAGTGGTCCATGGCTTCTCTCCGCTAATTCATAGCCATATCACTGTTCTTAGCACATCTGCAAACTGTGTGTGAAAACTATGAATTAGCGGGGAGAAGCCATACCACTGTTCTAAGAACAGTGATATATCATATCACTGTTCTTAGAACAGTGGTATGGCTTCTCTCTGCTAATTCATAGTTTTCACACACAGTTTGAAGATTATTGTAGAACAGTGATATCATATCATATCATCACTGTTCTACAATTATCTTCAAACTGTGTGTGAAAACTATAAATCAGTGGAGAGAAGCCATTCCACTGTTCTAAGAACAGTGATATGATATATCACTGTTCTTAGAACAGTGGTATGGCTTCTCCATGCTAATTCATAGTTTTCACACACAGTTTGCAGATGTGCTAAGAACAGTGATATGGCTTTTCCCGGCTAATGTATACTTTTCACACACAGTTTTAGGATGATTATAGAACAGTGATATGGCTTCTCCCAGCTAATGTATACTTTTCACACACAGTTTTAAGATGATTGTAGAATGTACAATCATCTTCAAACTGTGTGAGAAAAGTATAAATTAGCCGGGAGAAGCCATATCACTGTTCTAAGAACAGTGATATGGCTTCTCCCCGCTAATTTATAGTTTTCACACACAGTTTGCAGATGTTCTAAGAACAGTGATATGGCTTCTCCCCGCTAATTTATACTTTTCTCACACAGTTTGAAGATAGTCCACATCCACCTCCATTTTTGATTTTTTTATGTGATTTTTTTTTTTAATTATCTTAAGTTATTTTCCTATCCCCATTTCTTTGTAGGGCACTTGCCCTACTCTTACCCCCATTTTCCTTCCTTTTGCAGACCTCTAGGACTTTCCAGGACTTTGTTACAGCCATTTTTGTGCCTAAAAGTTCGGGTCCCCATTGATTTCAATGGGGTTCGGGGTCCGTGTCAAAGTTCAGGTCCTGTCCGGACCCAAACCCGGACTTTGTCCCGAAGTTCGGCCGAACCAGCAGAACCCGAACTTCCAGAGGTGCGATCAACTCTAGTCACGATATTAGAATAGGGGAGCGGAGAATAGGAGCACCATATTACCGCAAGTATTGGGATGCCTGTCTTTACACGCACAAGAACTTTAATGACCTTTCTTTGAGCACTGGTCCAAATCATTTGGCAGGGGGGAGGTTGGTGTGGGGTTGTTCTTCAGGGGTTTGGCTTGGCCCCTTAGTTCCAGTGAAGGGAACTCTTAAGGCGTCATCATACCAAGACATTTTGGACAATTTCATGCTCCCAAATTTGTGGGAACAGTTTGGGGACGACCCCTTCCTGTTCCAATATGACTGCGTACCAGTGCACAAAGCGAGGTCCATAAAGACATGGATGAGCAAGTTTGGGGTGGAGGAACTTGACTAACCTGCACAACCTCAACCCAATAGAACACCTTTGGAATGAATTAGAGCAGAGACTGTGAGCCAGGCCTTCTCATCCAACATCAGTGCCAGACCTCACAAATGCGTTTCTGGAAGAATGGTCAAACATTCCCATAGACACATTCCTAAACCTTGTGGATAGCCTTCTCAGAAGAGTTGAAGCTGTTATATCTGAGAAGGGTGGGTCGACTCAATATTGAACCCTATGGACTAAGACTGGGATGCCATTAAAGTTCATGTGCGTGTAAAGACAGGTACCCCAATACTTTTGACAATATAGTGTGTGTGTATATATATATATATATATATATATATATATATATTATATGATTTAATTCTTTTGACAATATAGTGCATTCTAGATTGTAAGCTCTAACAAGCAGGGCCCTCTGGTTCCTCCTGTATTGATTTGTATTGTATTGAATTGTATTGTAATTGTACTGTCTGCCCCCATGTTGTAAAGCGCTGCACAAACTGTTGGCGCTATATAAATCCTGTATACTAATAATAATAATATATTGTGGTGTAACTGGGGTAAAGGGTTGTCTGACCGCATCTTCAAATATGTAACTTGGTGCTTAATTACGATTGACATGTTAACTATTTGGATATTTTTTCCACAGTACTCTTTCCAAATCCACAGATAAACCGATAACATCCATTATTTAGCGGGGGGAATTGCTTATGCTTATTCTTTCAACCTTCAGTTAACATAAATGTGCATATCTTGTAATACTTTTAAAATATGAATGCATTTTGGGAGCGAGAAGTACATTTGCTTTGCTGACTTACTCACACATTTATTATATACATTTTTGGAGCTGAATAAAGTGTGAAATCTGCTGAAATTGGAAAGTGAGATTCTTGGGCAAAATAGCATTTAAGGCATATTGGCATGTGAATAAGTTGCAGTATATTTTCCTACTCAAAGTTGTCACTTCACATAAAACAATTTTAAATTCCTTTTGCTTTGAAATGGCGTTAACATGCTTTGAAATGCTGCACATTATTTAATATTTGGGATGATGGTTTGCCAACTACAGCCATAGTGATGGAATTTGAAAATGAAACATTTTTGCAAATCTGATGTAAAATCTATTTAGGATGTGAAATACAGTAATTGCTAGCATTGTTTTTTTTCCCTGTGAATAGATTTTAGAAACACTTTATCTGCTGTACTTCTGTCTCACTTTGTTTTTGTCAAATAAATGCTAAATGATCCAATTTACTTTCTATTGTAAAAGCAATATCAACAACTGAATTTTCTTCCCATGCATGCAATTTTAAAAGAAAGTTTTCTGTACATAAGATTTGAACATGTTAGGGATTTATAATATGCACTCCAGTTACCCAAACAGGGAAAAAGTAAGTTGTTTACCTCCTTTATTTCGTTTTATAACTGTCACCGTCAAACTTTTACTTTTATTGTAAGTAAAGAAGCTTTTTTAAGGTTGCTTTAGACACCTTTAAAATTGAAAACATTTTTTTTTCTCTACTCCAAGCTTTGTATTATCTCAGGATTTCTCAGCGGAGAACTCCAAGTAAACTGCAAACTTAGAATAAATATGGAAAGCGAAAAGCTATCTGCTGTACCCATGTCGGCTTTTGGATTTATGGTTTCTACAAGAAATAATCTTGTGTAAAGTTTTTGAGTCTGTTGTGGGCAATGATGCCTGCCTCTAACAATTTCCTTCTTGTGCTCCTTTACAATGCAGCGACTCCTGAAAAGCTTCCCCTATTCCCTGTTTAGAAACATACTCCCAGCTACTAAGGCTGCTTAATTAAATTGTAAATATGACAAATTCAGAAAATTTTGCAATTGTTATTTTTTCATTAAAACACATTTTCAATCATCCTAAATAGTTGGCTGTGAGCAGGGCTGGGACAAAGGGTGGGCAGGAGGGGCGGCTGCCCTGGGCACTGTGGTATCGTGTGAAATGGGGGGGCACAATGAAGAGATTGAGGGGAGGGGATTTGTGTTGGAAGGGGGGATTTGGAGGATGGCAGAGTGTAAGGATTGTCCTAGGATGGGAAATTTGGGAAGTTTTGATTAGGGGGGATTTGTGTTGGGAGGGGGATGGGGGGGATTTGTGCTAGTAGGGAAATTTTTTGGGGAGGGGGATTTGTGCTAGGATGCGAAATTGTGGGAGGGAAATTTGTGCTGGGAGGGGGATTACGAGTGGGGGGAAGAGGATTTGTGCTTGGAGGGGAGATTTGAGGGGCAAAGGATTTGTGCTAGGAGGGGGAAGTATTTTTTTTTGGAGGGGGGATTTGTGATAGGGGCATATGGGGAAAGTGAGGATTTAAGTGGGGGGAAAGATCTGTGCTGGGAAGGGGAATTTCACCAGGGGGGCAGATTTGTACTGTGAGGAGGGGAACTTTATGCTTAGGGGGTAAGCATACAGATTAGTGTTCATTTGTTTTTTTTTGGGGAGGGGGTTTTGCTGATACATAATGTTCATACATGTTGGGGGTGAGGCACAATTTGGCATGTTCGCCCTGGGCTCTAGATAACCTTGTCCTGGCACTGGATGTGAGACTTGTCCAGTCTGTGAGGAATTCCTAATTGATCAATCTTGGGCAAGAAAAGTGAAATATTTTTTATTCTTGCAATCGTATAGAATGCAGAACAAATTATGCTTGTCCAGTTGCAAATTATATTAAAGTGGTTATAAAGTAATTTTTTTCCTAAATTAGAAAAAACATTACCCACGTTCATCAGATTTTTTTTTTTTTAATTTCCTCATAGGAGTTTAATTTTTCCATTGTCCCCTAGCTGCAGCACTATATTCCCATTCTCTCCGTGCCCTTTGTGCCAGCAGGACCTGTGGAGTGTCCACATTGTGTGCACTCCTGTTCTGTACTACAACTCTACGCACTGCCATTCAGAGTGCCACACACACAGCCAGTGTGAGCGGGACACAGAGCAAGTGCCAAGCCTCTCCTCTTCCTGCACAACAATAACTGACAGTGTTCCTCACACACTGGCTGTGTGTGCAGCGCTCTAAATTGTTGCACAAAGAGTTGTAGTATAGAGGGGAAGTGCACACATAGAGGGACTCCCAGCGGCACAGGGGGCACAAAGAAGATGGGAATAAAGTGGTGCATTCAAGGGATGATTGAAAGAGGAATCTCCACAAATGTGTGTGAGTTATGTTATTTTTATCTGATATAGGAAAAAATAACTTTAATACCACTTTACAGGCAGAATGACTGGCTGGCTTAAGGCCTGTACACACGGTGCGACAGTCTTACAACAACGGCCGTACAACATCTTGTTGTACAATTATCCGACCGTTAGTACGTGCGATTACAACAGCCAATGTGCGACGGTCCTACAACAGAAGTTGGATGAGCAGACTAGAAAACTTTTGTAGTACAACAAGGCATTGTACAACTGTTGACTCGTGTGTACAGAGAAGTTGGGCCAACAAAGCTGTACGTGCAAAACACGCATGCTCAGAGGTCAAGAACGCCAGGAAGTGTCCGTTCGTGTAAACCTATGTTCCTAATTCACAAATCACATGCACCTAAACTTCTTCTTTATACACTCTTAACACGTCACTACGTTCGGCTTGTTGAAGCTTTGTTGTACAATTACTTGACTCATGTCAGTACGCGAGATACAACAGCCAACAGCCGATTTTGGGCAAAAGTTGAACGTGCGGTCGTACGACCGTCGCACCGTGTGTACGAGGCTTAAGTGGAGATCCTAACAAAAAATGTAAAAGAATCTGAAATCTGGAAACTGTGACCAAAAAGGCAGAGGGTGAGGAACTATTTCTCAGCTTTGACTGAGGTCTTCCTACAGATGTTTCTTTTCTCCATTACTGACTTTCAATTACTTATTTTACACTGTGTCTCTGCATGTAGGCAGCCATTTTGTTAGAGGTAGGGCTTTGCTTCCTCAAGTCAGCATCTACAGTAAGGAGAACAGTGAGCTGCACAGTAGTGACATCACAAAATCTTATTCCATATTAGATCTCACACTACAGATAATGTATACATTTATGGTGTTGTACACAGGAGTGCCTAGGCACACTCACATGCCAGGAATTACACAGATATTTTTCCAAAAGGAATTCCAGACAAAATGTGCATTGTCAGGGTACTGCACAATTAGCATTCCATGTCCTCTCTAACAGCAAATCTTCACTTTCTGTCTACTTTAAGTGCTGTTTATAGTAAGTAAAGTTCAACTTTGCAAGTCTTAAAAATATCCAATTCCTTTAAATAACATGCCTGGGGGGGTGTCCTAATCCTGCCTGTAAAGGGGCACATCTCTATGATGTACAGAAAGTGCTGCAGTATCACTGACATTTACCAAGAAAAAAAAAGGTTTAAAGTTGCCAGTAAGGATACTTTCAAACTGGGACGGGGCGGTAGCGGTAAAACGCCGCTAGTTTCAGTGGTGCTTTTCCGCTGTAATATCTGCACTATAGCGCCGCTATGCAGGTGGGAGGGCTGCACATTTAACCTCCCACAAGGGATTAAAAATGCTTCAGAGGTGGTGTGCAGCCGCTTCAGAAGCGCTTGCCATTGATTTCAACATCAGGGGCGGTATAGGAGTGGTATATACACCGCTTACCGCACCGCCCCAAAGATTCTACTTGCAGGACTTTTTGTAACATCCTGCAAGAGTACCGCCCTAATGTGAA
Organism: Glandirana rugosa; assembly: GCA_018402905.1. Taxonomy (NCBI): domain Eukaryota; kingdom Metazoa; phylum Chordata; class Amphibia; order Anura; family Ranidae; genus Glandirana; species Glandirana rugosa. The sequence goes on along the minus strand of BLSH010290152.1, from coordinate 539,878 downwards.
AGCACTTAGGCTTTCACACTGGGGTGGATGGTGGGGTGTTTTTCAAGCGCTATAGTTTTACCGCAAAAGCACCTGAAAAACACCCCAGTGTGAAAGGGGTCTAACTGACTTTGACAGCTGTCATTGGCAGCTGCTTTTTAAAAAAAAATGTAAAAAAACAGTGCACAGGCCTCTCTAAGGATCTTCTATGTATCTTTTGCAGGGGTTTCTGTGCTGAAAAAAAAAGAAGTTGGCATTAATGTTTTTTGTTAGCAATTTAAACTGTATCATTCTTTTTTGTAAATGTCATTTTTGCTGCAGCACATCCTATGGTAAGAATAAAAAAAAATTGTGTAGGGTCCCCCCAAAATACATATGAGACCTTTTGAGTCTGTATGGATTTTAGGAGGGTAACTTATGAACAAAAAAAAGTGTTAGGTCCCCAGGAAATCTATACCAGATCCTTGGTCTAAGCATTCAGCCCATGGTTCTGGGCATCTGGGGGCTTACCAGAATCTGGAAGCCCCCTTTAATATTAAGGAGGCCCCATGTAAATGAGCATGGAGTACACAGTACCCCTACTCATTCACAAAAAAAAATTGTAACCAAAAATAAATACCCAAACATTTGTCCTTTATTAAAGCATTGAAAATCCATCATTAATCATAATGCCCACCACCCGCTGTCTCACCAATAAAACCTGACAACCCATGGCACATGACCGATCCTGGTGGTAACAGTAGTTGGATAACAGCTCCCTGAGCTGTCATCAGGTATATAAGGGAAGGGGCTGGGATAGTGGTGATATCATTGACCCATATGTAAAGTGGGCAGTTCCCATATTTGAGCAGTGATGTTACTTCTATCCCCATTCCTTTAATTTCAAGGAGCAGGGATTTTCTATGAAATTAGTGGTTCCTATGGATGCCACAAGTAGTTAACCATAGACAGCAGTAAGCTGTCATATATAGAAACAATAGAATTACCGCTGCTGTTTATGATACTTGGTTCCCAACGAATAGCGGGGTGAATGTGTTCAAGTTTGGTCCGAACCTAGGTTCAAACTGAACAGTCGGCTCATCCTTATTCACAATCATTAAAAGAAAAAAGTGCACATAACCTTATGTAAGTTTATTTTATCCTGAGTGAAGCAATCCTGTTACAAAAATACAAAAAATGTACAGCAAGGCAAATACTTCCATTTCTTGCTACCCATGTTGTCACACACCACTCAAATCCTAAGAAATGTCCCCCCTCCCCAAATCTTTTGGGAAACTGCCACTTCCAGCGGTGTCTATCTCCTGGGTACCCCACATTTCTCAATGGTTCCTATTGCTGATTTCCTTGTCACTACAAAAGACATTACTGATGTGGAGGTTGACAGGAGGAACCCATGAGAACTGTGAGTTTCAGTTTCCCAGCAGATTTGGGGAACCATTCTCCAGGAACGGATGTTAGGCAGCATGGCAGCAGGATTGGTAAGTGTTTACAGTTGACTTTTACGGGTATAGCTTTTCTGGCAAGCAAACAGTGTCATTTTAAAAGTCTCATTCCTTTCTGTTGCAGATATTATGATAGAAAGCGCCTCCAACAGCTTTACATGTCCATTTTTTAATGTAGACAACGAGAAGGAGAAGCTGATGCTATGGGCAACAGAAAGCAGACAATTGAAATCCCACAAGGCAAAATGTAGATAGTGTTCAAAAACATAAAAAGATAGATGTCTTTTTTTGGATATTAAATATAGTGATATAGTGTACATGTGTTCTCAAACCTTTTGTGAATAGTACAGTTGAAGCAAATCAAATAGTATAATAAATGAAACTGCGTATAACATTGAGGAAATACATTTTACTGGTAAGGTAGACATTACTGTAAATTTTACATTTTGCAAAATGTATCTGGAATTATAGAACTGTGCTCTTTGATCATGGTACATTTAATTCAGAGAACAGGGGGCTGTTTTATTCCCTCTGCTAGCTAGTTTGTATGTAAAGAATTGTTAAATAAAGTAGAACAGCTTAGAGCTACAAGTCTATAATTTTCTGGTTTGTCTCCTAGGTTCATGTAAGTAAGGCAGTGGCTCAGTTCCAGTCCTTCTGTACTAAAGCACTTATAGGCAAACTATTAATTATTATGACAGTTTCTTTAAGCTCTTGGATAAATCCCTATGATTCGGGAAAGCTTCCTGATCAGCTTTCACTAGATCATAGCTAGTAGGTTCATGTCACTCAAATGTAGTATCTGTTAATGCATGATCTGTTTTCTGTACCATAAATCTACCTTAAAGTGATGCTTGGGAAAAATTGTAATGCTGAAGGCTTTGCTTTGCAACACAAATTTACCCCTTCATGACCAGAGGCAATACTTATTAACAGAGATAAGCATTTTATTAGAGAAAATATGTTGTGCGCTTATGAAATTTGGTAAAACCTGAAAAAGAAACAGGAATACATAGTGGGCTATTTATGAAGGACATCTGGGTGAAGGTTTTTTTTTTTTTTTGCTTATTTTTTCCATTCTGTTTAAAAAAAGCATAGGCATGTTTTAGTTTGTTGGGTCTGTTTACCATAAATACAGCATCTTTTCCCCAAAAATATTGGCATATATGTTCAGAATATTTAAATAGTAATTCGTAGTTTTTTTTATATTACTACAGTTACAATTCATTTATTCCAAAAAAGTACATTGCATCAAATCACTTTATGAAAATACCAATATTCCTTTTATCTCTTCAAGCTGAATGTAAGCTTAATGTAAGCAATATTAACTACCTTAACTCCAGCATGTTATACCCATTTCTTTCCAGGCCATTTTTCAGTTTTCAGTACTGTGGTAGGTTGACTGACAATTACCAGACAATTATCATTAACAGTCTTTACAAACTAGATATCAAATTACCATAGTTTGTGTGTTTCATCTGTAAGCAATGATGATATTGTGATATTGAACAGACCTGCAACTGCTGCTGGTCCATTTTGGATATAACATTGGCAGTCCCAGGCAGGCTTAGAGATGACAAGAACAACACAAATCAAATCAATCTCCTGCACTGTGTAGTATGCCTCTATACAGCTGTGAGCTCTTTGCCTTGACACTTGTTGGTGAACAATGCACTTCCCGCTGTTCTCCTCAGACTGGGGAATCCGAAACACTAGAACATACAGAGAAACAGAAGGCACGTGGACCTAGCGCTTTATCCTTAACAATAATGATTATTTGAATAAAAGGTAGGTATCATACTCATAAACAAAGACTTGATAAAATCATATCTTAATGGTCCTCCATATGAGTCCGTAAAGCTGTACACACCCCATGGGACTATCTCAGTGGAGGCATGGGCTAACTAACGCATTTTGAGAAATCTCTCTTCCTCAGAGCCTAGCAAGCATGTCTGTCTTGCCTGCTTAATGTGGTGTACTGGATTGATGGTACCAGCCCTGGGGGTGTGCCTTGCCTGCCTGGGTGTGAACCAACTCCTTTCCCATGGGCATGGACTGACACCTATCAATCACACCTCACCATATCTATAATGTCATAATAATTAAGACGTGCAATACAATCAATCAAATCAGCAAACTTAACTTAGATAGTTGCATATAAAACCAAGGCTCGACTGCTTAGTATAATAAAGTGCGTCGTTCACATAGCTTGTCTATACCTCCACTGAGATAGTCCCACGTAGTTTGGACAACTTTACAGACTTATATGGAGGACCATTAAGATATGCTTATATCAAGTCTTTGTTTGTGAGTATGATACCTACCTTGTATTCAAATAATCATAATTGCTGAGGATAATGCACTAGGTCCATGCGCCTTCTGTTTCTCTGTATGTTCTAGGCTTAGAGCTGTCACTCTGTAGTATCCCCTACTATTATTTGTTTATGTTTGAAGCTATAGCTTGCCATACACTTAATGTAATCCAATCGGTTTAGAAAGGACTGGCCACATTTCCATTAGTGTGTGGCTGTGCCTGTTCAACAGAAGTCAGTTGTATGATTTACTTCTGTTGAAAGGACATGTTGGATTTTTTTTGTTGATCAGCAGCTACAGCCAAGTAGCAACAACAGCTTCTCAGCATACTCTAACAGTGATGGGTTCCTCTGTCAGAATACAATGTCCTGAAGGATTACTCCATCCACTTTGTGTGGATCGAGGAATGTTTTTAGCCCGCTGGCTGAACAATAAAAAGCCAACTGTGTATGGCCAGCTTTACTGGACAGCCTCTCATTTATCCGACAGGTCAGGAAGGATGATAGCAAGAGCTTGCACATATCAGAGAACTGAATAATGACAGCAGTGAAACCTCCTCCACTCTGAACATATTACAATCAGTCTCTGCTTTTTTACACTTTTGGGTTTTAACGGCTGCCCCAACTTGCACTTATGTTTAATTTTTTATGGCTACATGGAAAATAAATAGTGCCTAAAATCTTAGAGTTTGCTAACATAGTGCAGACTCCTGCTGTCTTACTGCCTATCAGCAGATAAAAGGGGTAGGAGCAGGGTCAGCACAGACAGGAAATGATACTTCCAGGAAGTGATTAAGATTCCTACACAAGTTACACATGGGAATACATGTAAGTGCTTATTATTTTCCACTGCTGCAAAGTTTTTATTTTAAAAAATGAGGTCTGGTGATGTAGTATCTTAAACACTCAGCGACAAACATGTTGCTCACAACATATTTGTATATATATTGCATGTAGTGTAAGTTTCGAACTTAAAATTAAACCTGTCAGGTAGCTACCTTTGTTCACATTCTAGGGGCTAGCTAAGATTGATCATAGTACTTTGCTGTAGTTGCAATACATTATATATATTCAATTGGACAGTTTATGCTTGACACAAGCAAGGTCAGGCACACCGTGAAAAAGGAAAGATGTCTATAAGCTATGCTAATTAAAACATCTGATTAAAACATCTTTCTCTAACTGTTCAGTCTTTCCTTGCGGAATCTCTAAAAAGTCAATTCTCGTAACAACAAGGTGCCCAGGGCCTTAGAGAACACTTTGTAATTGGTTTTGACAGTCACATGATGTATTGGTTATAATAAATCTAGTGTGGTGTCTGAAAGAGAACAAATATACAGTTTTGCAAGTCTCTGAGCCTTAGCCACACATATAAAACTTTGTATTTAGTGTGATGCAAAAACCGAATCGAAACTGTAATATATATATATATTGCACCTTACTTTAAGGCTAGAAATCAGTTCATACTGTATAAGTATTGAATATCTGAGCAAGCAAAAGGCAGCATGCAGTATAAGTACATAGATAATGGCAAGTGGTAAGTAGAGCTTAACCTTATGGACAATCTTGCACAAATGAGGTGAAAAGATTAACATATGTTGGCAGGTGCTTAGCAAGTTAAGTGTCAGAGATGGATGGGTAGCAGGCATGTAATGAAGTCATACTGTTGCATTTAAACCTTCTCATTAGAGTGTAGCCAATAGTTTGACATTTTGCCTTGACATATTTTCGGGCAATATTTTAAGTGTTCATTTGCTGAGTGTTTTAATTAATGAACTAAATAAACATCAGAGCATGTGGGTGGTATTCTAGATAGATAGAATATAAGTAGATCTCCTAATGTGTTGTCTTATTCAATTAAAGGAGAACCATAGGAAGGGGGTGACTATATACAGTTACTAGGACATGTTTGACCACTACATTTCATCATATTTTCTGTTCCCATAGTTCATCTTTGGATATAGAAGTATGTGCTTAAATGATCACCTTAAAGCTGAACTCTGGCCTTAGCTCTGTTTTGCACATTTGTACTACTCTCCTGTACTTAATTTGCTTACACTGATTGCACTAAGTACTTGCTGTTTCTTTCTCAGCCTTACTGCCTCTGGCGTACCCCTTTAATTCATTGGATTGACATACGCAATGTATGTAATGAAAAAAAAAGGAAACATTTTATTTCAAAATGTCATTAGCATATTGGTGAAGGAAAAATGGAGGAACCAGGGAAGGAAACATATAAGCACATTAAACTTAAGTTATAATTACAGTACTTCATCAATGGGAGATAAGTAACTGACTTCTAGTATACAATACTGGACAATATAATACCATTCATGCAATTATTCATTCCATTATTCTGTGGTCAGGAATACTACCCATTTTTTATGTTCAGTCCTTTGTTATACTACCCAGTACAATATTAGCATTGTTAGCTACAGTATTGTACATCATGATATAGAAATACCTATTTGTCAGGGCTACTACATTTAGTCCTGTTCAATACCATCTTGAAACCTTAGGTTAGAGATTGCAAGCACTAACATCACTTAGTGATTATGTCTCCTAAGAGGCAGAATGGGTTACGTGGGAGTTGGAGGAGGTTCATATTTTGCATATAATTGACTTTATATATCTATGGTACTTTCGTTTTTGTACTAACTTTTTTGTCTAATACATATGTTCTGCCTGAACCACTATTGCTCTCTCAGTGCTGTGTTGGATTCTTGTTTAATAATGAGGATATTCAATCTGAATGCAGTATGAATACATTCACGTTTAGCAATTGTAGGGCATATGATTTGTGCATTACCAGTATGTAATGTGTCAATGATTTCTATGTAGAGCTAATTATCTGTATGAATTCATTGTTATAAAATCTGTAATTTAGGTCAAATAGCAAGGACTCGGACAGTTGTATTTAATAGGTGGACTGAATACATGGGGCTTTTAGTAGAAAATAGTTAGATAAATGTTGGGATGGAAATTTTTGCTTATATTTTCTATACTGCATTTTATTTGTACAGCGAATATTCTTTCTTGCATGCATGCATGCGGCTCAAGTTGTATGTGCAGTATTTTACATTCCCCTTTGATTCCTAATAACTCTTTAATTTTATACTAATGGTGGAAAAGGGAAATCAGTAATCATGCTGGTATATACAGTATTTGTGCCATATGGAAGAAGATTGCTCTGCCACAATTTTAAACCTCTTATATATTCTATGTGTTAGCTGATGTGCAAGCTTAGGGGATCCTACACCCAGCAGTCACTCACCTGTTAAAATCACTGCCAATGTCACTACCCCGTCAGCCTTACAACAAAAGGAAGGTGCCCCAATCTCTACAGTACACCATTGCAACTACCCCTCCTGCCCACCCCTTGTCCTGGCCCTGTATTTTTGTATATGGCATCAGCACATTATAGAGTCACCACACTTATAGAAACATTGTCATTCTCCTCACCTGTTTTTTTTTATGTTATACATTATACTATTATACTTTGTTGGTCCCCCCTTCTTCCTTACTAATGCACAATTGCTAAAATTGTCTTTTTTTCACCTGTAAGCAATTTAATATTGCTCTTCCGTCCTCCTACTTCTCCATTTCTACATTCAGCTGTCCACAGCCTCCTGTGACATTTACATGACACATCCCAGAATGCTGCAGGTCAGTGTCAAGCCAAGTCCAAACAAGGTCAAGTGTCAAAACATCATTAGATATCTGACACTTTTTGACATCTATGCAAGAGTGAAATCTCAAGATATTTCGGCACTTACTGACCTGCAATTCCCTGGGATGTGTGACATGAATATTTCAGGAGGCTACTGGTGGCTAAAGGTATGTCATTCTCACCTAGGCGAGAGTTGAAGAAGTGGAGGGTGAATGTTAAACTGTTTACACAGGTCATAAAACATGAACATTCTTAATAATTGTGCAATGGAGAGGCAGAAGGAGAGGGCCAAAATACCTAGAATGTTGAAAGGCTGCTTTCATGAAAATCCTTAATGTTAGGTTAAATTCACATCTGCATTTTTACAGTGCCTGCCTACCAAAAAAAAATTAAAATGAAGGCCACTGAGGTCTGTATACAATGCTGTGGCCACGATGATCTGCTTTGTGGTGTGGCAAATTCAACTCAGCATGGCATGTTTGTAAGATGGTACTACTTGCCAAATGCACCCACTGAGGTCAAAAGGCCTGGCCCTCAACAAAGTGCCAAATACTTGGCATATGGTTGCAGTATTTCAATGTAAAATCCTTCTTGGGATCAGAGGAAAAAATAGGCATTCAGGAGTCAAATATATTGCCTCCTGAACAGAAACAAACTGACACTGAACTGCCCGTGCAAAGCAGTCCACCTTGCTTTTCAGAGGAGGAGTAAAGTCCACCTCCTGTGTAAACCCGTCTTTACCATGACAAATATATCAGTCTCTCTTCTGCCTCCACATGTGACACATAATTTTATACCAGAGGTTGTGAGAGCTTTCTGGAAAGCAGGGAAAGACTTATATGTGTTGCAGTGCACTCTTTGCTGTCAGTGTATGAGTACAGGTGCAATTCCAACAGCAGGATCAGTGCTGTCTTAGCAACATGTCTTCTTCTGCTGTTGGGAAAGGGTACTGACCTAACCAGGGGACCATAAAGGCTTTGGGCTCTCATGCTTACTCTCACTGCCTCCCACACTATAGTATGTGTTGCAGCTGGAGGTAGAAGACAGCCTGAAATCTTTCACATGATAATAGCAAGAACTTTCATTAAACATAAATGGGGAGCATTTTAAGTGGACTGTATTGTAATGTAAATAATGACAAGTCAAAAATGTATTCCAGATAGGGCCTGTGGCGGTTTTGTTTTTCACCTACTAAAAATTGGAACATTTCAACTTTGAAACATTGTGAATTCAGCAAGTTTGAATGGTAAAACATTTGTAGCTTGCGTGACATAACAGGGTTGGCTTACTTAAGTAGTAGAACATGCTCAATTTCAAAGGAAATGTTCACTTTGTAAAGGGAATTTTTCTAATTGTAGTAAGTGAGGTAAAACAAAGTGAAATTTCATATTACAAAGAACGCATAATCAAGGAAAATAAAAACAGTTTTTTTGCACAAAATTGAATGAACAAAGTCAGCACAGCTTCACCGCATTTACTAAACTATGTGAATTCACTCTTTCCAAAGGGAAATTTCACTTAGCTTAGTGAATAGGGTAATCCTTCAATCCAGTCATGTCCAAGGAAAAAAAAAGGAATTTGTATTTTACATTTTTCATGTATTTTATTTTTCAATTTCCATGCACATGACTGAGTATTCTTTGTAAAATTAATTTTCATTTTGTTGCACTTCATTCCCTACAATAAGTAAAAATTAAATTTGAAAGTGAACATGCTCTACTTGTTTAGTAAATCAGGATCACTGAGTGTCATTGGTTTTTGAATCACAACAAATGTATATACTTGAATAACAAACATGCGCGAAAAATTATAGTCCAAATAGATTCAAAAGAGGTAATGAATAATAGTTCTGGAACAATCTTCTTATTCAAGGAAGGTGCAAGTGCATAAATCAATCACCAGGTGAAAACACCTTAAAGGATGTGTGCTTACCAGAACCAGATGACCCTTTGTTACAGAGGGTCTAACACGCTTCTGAATAAGCCCCACTCTCACATCCGCTGTTCTCAGGATCGCAGTGATGACACTTCACGAGCATGTAGTCAGTATGCACCAGTTGGTATGTAAGGAAGCACAAAGGACCGCCAATAGTTCAGTTAAACCAAGGGCGTTTATTTATCAAGCATCCAAACAGGTCTTACAGCATCCCAGAAGGAGAGTAATGGATGAACCACAATCCGCGGTGACCGAACGTATCCTCGCCCGACCGGTTTCATTCTATTGAACTTCTTCCCAGGGCATGCGGAATACCTTCTTCAACACAGTAATATACAGATAAAACAAAAGAGTAACTCCCACAGATCCTCCCTGTTCCTGCCCATGACAGGTCAACAATTAGTCCAAGCTGATGTCAATCAATCTGACTGAGATTCCCACACCTGCTGACACTGAAAGGCTCAATGTGACAAGGCACCTCTGATTGGCCACATCTTCTGTCACTCTCGGATCCACCGGAAATACATCCCGGCAGTCCATACTCACTATAAGCCCTATGCTAGTCATCTAGCCTAAAAAATGGAACACCATGCCTTCATAAACTAGTGCCTACTAGAGGGTATGAATTATAAGATTTTTCAAGGCATCTTGCCCATTTTTATTTCTATCGTCATTTTCGGCAACCGCTGGAAAAGAAGCGTCGGCAGCTACCGGAAGTGATGCACCGGCAGTGTCCCTGAGTCACATGACCGTCTCCGGACTCGGAAATAGCGCCCTGAGTCCCCTAGGGCTAAATTAACAAGGAGGAACTGGTGGGAATGCATACAGAGCCATTCTTATTACACAAAAAAAACGTAATATATTTGAAATATTTGATTAATAATTAATATTAAAATAATTACATTAGAAAACGCCAACCTATGTTAAAAATAAAAATAAATAAATATATGATTAAAATATCCCTATCCACTAACTTTGTTGTAAAATTGTATATGAAATATGAAAATATTGCTTGCTAAAATGCTTGCTAAAATCTTGAAACGTATATAAAAATACATAAGGGAAATATATAAAAATTCATATGTATTCAAATAAAGGCAATGAACAGTGCCAGTCTCATAAAAGCCATGATTTTTTGATCAAAAATAAACAGCTTGATACCGAGTAACTTGTAAAGCTGGATGTAGGTCAAGAATTGAGACATGTATGTTTACGAGTTGTTGATAAAGCAATTTATGTCCCAATCGATATTGAAGCCATAAGGCACATAACTCTTTGAAATGTATATCCACTTTGTTTCCATCCTGGAGAGCTCTCTGACCTTGAGATTGCCCCTCCAGTGTGGAACAAAGTGGTCTATACCTAATAAAAGGGAACCCCTAGGATCCCTAACGTGCACCCAATCCTAATGTCTGGATACATTGTGCTTGGGAAATTCCTTTTTTATATTTGCCACATGTTCCTGTAACCTGACCTTCAATGCCCTAGTAGCCCTGCCCACGTACTTCTTGCCACAAGGGTACTGCAGGAGGTACACCACATGGGTGGTCTCACAGGTAATGAAGGGGGCAATATTATAGGTTCTACGAGTGGTGTTTGACATGAACTGTAAAGGCCTGTTCCCTGTAAACAAATCTGACACCTTCCACATCTGTTGAATCCCACAAGATTGTGGAAGAATGTCAGACTTATAGGAGGGTCCAAGGTTGTGTGTACCACCTTGTCCTTCAAAGAGGGTACTCCTCTATAAACTACTTGAGGTCTATTAGGGAGTAAAGGTGCCAACACTTCATCATCCATAAGAATATGCCAATGTTTGACCTACTACTTCACAACCGTGGAAATGAGGGATTATCTGGAGTTCATCAAATATCTCCTCATGGGAGAAACTTCCTGTTCCACCATGTGTGTTGGAACCTGGGAGGATATTCAGACTGTAAGAAGGTGTTAGAACACCCTAAGTTGTCTACACCTTCCACAGTCTAAACAAATGTCCCTTGTCCGGAAATGTCAAGTACAGTTTGTGGTGAGCATCTTGGATATTATAACGGGGGAAGTAATGGACACCC
>BLSH010290152.1:517229-528032 GCA_018402905.1 Glandirana rugosa | reverse complement strand
TGGAAGTGCGTGGATTTGGATCTGCCTACTCCATTGACCACTTATCTGTGGAAGGGGTTCCCCAGACTTCCCACCCAGGACAGGAGAGGAACCAATTGATTCAACCGGGTGTCCCGTGAACCAGAGATCGAGGTGGCCTGGTGGAGGCATAATCCACACATGTGTGTCTGACCTCCTGTCATAAGAGGTCCATAAGTTCCGGTAAGGGCACAATTGATCGTGGTGGAGGTCTTGTTCACTGTTGGACTCGTGTGATGCATGCAGATTCACTTGTATGGAGGATTTAATTAATGGACTTTGAGTTGCTTCTAAGATTGGATTTTTCCGATTATTTTCACTAGCTTTTATTAATTTGTCCCAGCTACGGACATTGTTCACTTATATACGTTTGGTTCTTTATGTCCCTTCACAAGCGCAGCTTTGTTTTGGTTTAATTTGTATTTGGGGTGTAGAGATCACACTTTATTGTTGCAGCTGTGTACACAGGGATTTACTATTTGGCAGGGTGAGCGCAGTTTTCTATATTTTTCACATGTTCCTGTAACCTGACCTTCAATGCCCTAGTAGCCCTGCCCACGTACTTCTTGCCACAAGGGTACTGCAGGAGGTACACCACATGGGTGGTCCCACAGGTAATGAAGGGGGCAATATTATAGGTTCTACGAGTGGTGTTTGACATGAACTGTAAAGGCCTGTACCCTGTAAACAAATCTGACACCTTCCACATCTGTGGAATCCCACAAGATTGTGGAAGAATGTCGGACTTATAGGAGGGTCCAAGGTTGTGTGTACCACCTTGTCCTTCAAAGAGGGTACTCCTCTATAAACTACTTGAGGTCTATTAGGGAGTAAAGGTGCCAACACTTCATCATCCATAAGAATATGCCAATGTTTGGATGTGATGCGTTTGATGGCATGATGTTGGGTGGAGCAAGTGTTTATAAATGGAACAGTAGATTTATTATTTTCTCCTAAAGGGGACCTCTCTTCTAGTAGTGTGGTCCTATCAGTATCTCTGACCTGCTTTTTGATCCTGTTTAGCTCATAAAGGGGATAGCCCTTCTCCACAAACCTCTGGATTAGAACATCACCATGGCACTCAAAATCCTCGAAATTGCTGCAGTTCCTCCTAATGTGGAGAAACTGCCCTTTGGGAACTCCAGTGATCCATGGTTTATGGTGGCAGCTATCTGTTGAGATATATGCATTACAATCTGTACTTTTAAAAAAGGTTGACGTATGTAGCCTTCCATTAACCACCTTGATATCTAAATCAAGGAAATGGATCTGGGACTGACTTATTTCGTAACCCAAGTGAATGCCCCTGTCCTTTGTATCGAGAAGTTGTAAAAACATTCTCAAGGAGTCACCTTCACCCTTCCATAGGAGGAGGATGTTGTCTATATACCTTGCCCACAAAGCAAGCTCCTCCCTTTCCTGAGCATAGACGATATCCTCCTCCCATTTGGTGCATGAAAAGGTTTGCGGCGCTGGGGGCATGTTTGGCTCCCATTGCCACACCCCTCTGTTGTAAATAGTAAGTCCCATTAAACCATAAATAATTATGCCTGGCCGCATATTTCAGCAGGTCCATGATAAAAATGGATAGCAAATCAGAAGTCTTTAAATTGTAGCTAACAGCTTGATATGCCCACTCATGGGAAATTATAGTGTATAGGGACTTTACATTGGCTGTAACTAACCACCACCCATCCTGCACTATCCAACAATTTTATAACCTCCCTAGTATCCTTAACATATGATGGCATTTTAACTACCAAGGTCTGAAGAAAGGTGTGTATATATTTGCCCACCCGGGATGTGACTGAGTCAATCCCGGGGGCAAACAGGGTCCTTGTGGACCTTCGGTAGGTAGTAAATAATAGGAGTCCTAGGGGAGGCCGGTGCCAAAAAGAGTTTCTCTTTCATATTGATGATCCCTTCATGATAACCCCTAGAGACTATAGTTTCTAATTCCCTTTTGAAAGTGGGGACATTGTCCCTGTTTAAAGGAACATACATTTCTTGGTCACTGAGAATACTGTTCATTTGCCTAACATAGGCCTCATTGTCCAAAACCACTACGCCACCTCCTATGTCGGCCTGCCTAATTACCAAATCTTTCCTATCACATAATTATTGCAATCCTTCAGTTAAATCCTTACGCATCCTGGGATTCCAAATTTTTACCTGCAAATCCCTGCAGTCTCAGGTGGAAGTGTTTCCCCCCCTCTCCCCTGCCCCCTTCTCCCTCAGGTTATTTTAAACCAGTTCCAATAGAGGGTGACCCATCCAGTCTCTTATTATTGCCGCATACAGTTGTATTGTATTATCCTTATGTTGCTCTAATGTCTCTCTGTTCTCAATCGATGTCATAAAATGTATAATTCAGGCCGGATGGGCCCACTCTATGTCAAATTGTATCGTCAACATGTTCTGCACTGTCAATAAAAATCTCTTTTTAAAAAAATGACCTTGCCTAGTACCCTCTCTTTCTTTTACTTTTGAATCCCCCCCGATCCCTCTCCTGGACCTGCCAAATCTCTGGGTTGGAAACCCTGATGGGGACAATCCCCCCATGGGGCACGGTTAGGGGCCACATAGTCCAAAGGAGCATTATTAGCACCATTGTTATGATTTCTTTGTAGAGGTCTCCATCCCCCCTCCTCGCTGGTTGGGGCCAGGATGGTTGTATGGTGGTCTGCAGCCACATTGAGTCACATTGAGGAGGGCCAACAGGGGACCCCTACTGGAGTCACCCCTCCACCCTCTGGATTGTGATTGTGGGGTGTTAACCTCCTCCTGGTTATGATAGTCAAACTCAGGGGGAAAGTGTGGTTCCTCCCTCCCCCTGGGTTGGCGCCCCCATGATTGGCTCCTCCACCCCTGTCCCCCATGGTTAGTCCTAGGGGAATTCTCCAGGGCCAGTCCTTCAAACCTATTGAAGTTGGGGACGTGATTTTATTGGTAGCCATAGCTGTTATCCTGAGAGTACCCATGAAACCCCCCATCACAGGGGATAGGTAGGGGTCCAGGGTAAGAGGAACTCGAGTTTGAGCCAAAAGGACACCTTACTTTGTGTGCTTGTGGGCGCTGTTTACCTCTCCCACTAGGTGGCACCTGAGACCATTGTGTATTCTGATCCTTGACCATATGCACACTACTCTGATGTGCAGGGGTTTGGTTGGTGCTATTAACCACCATGGGATCAGATTGAATCTTACTCTGCCATTGGAAAACTCCTCCCAGTTTGTAATCGTTCTTATACCTGTTACATTTTTTTTAATTTTTTTTTGGTCTTTTGATTTGACTCCTCTTTTTCTAGTATTTTTTTTCAGGTTGGTGGATCTTTCTTTATATTCATCATTATCAATAAAAGGGAGAAATTTTTCTTTGATCTCCTTAATTTGTGCATCAAGGGTTTTTAATTTGGAGGTATTTTTATCTTTTAAAAAACTGCACGAGTCCCACTCCAGCTGCATTAAAAAAGGTGTACCACTTCTCCAACTGGGGAGTTTTTTTGTGTAATAAGAATGGCTCTGTATGCATTCCCACCAGTTCCTCCTTGTTAATTTAGCCCTAGCGGACTCAGGCCTCTATTTCCGGGTCCTGAGCCGGTCATGTGACTCAGGGACACTGCCGGTGAGTCACTTCCGGTAACTGCCGACAAGTCATTTCCGGTGGTTGCTGAAATTTATGATAGAACAAATAACATGCAAGAAGCTAGTTTATGAAGGCAGGGTGTGTAGCGTTTTTTAGGTTAGATGACTAGAATAGGGCTTATAATGAGCATGGACTGCCAGGATGTATTTCTGGTAGATCTGAGAGTGACAGGAGCTGTGGCCAATCAGAGGTGCCTTGTCACATTGAGCCCTTCAGTGTCAGCAGGTGTGGGAATCTCAGTCAGATTGATTGACGTCAGCTTGGACCAATTGTTGACCTGTCATGGGCAGGAGCAGGGAGGATTTGTGGGAGTAACTCTTTTGTTTTATATGTATATTACTGCGGTGAAGAAGGTATTCCTCATGCCCCGGGAAGAAGTTCAATAGAACGAAACCGGTCGGGCAAGGATACGTTCGGTCACCGCAGATTGTTTTTCATCCATTACTGTTTTTCTGGGATGCTGTAAGACCTGCTTGGATGCTTGATAAATAAACACCCTTGGTTTAACTGCACTATTAACTGCACTATTGGCATTCCTTTGTGCTTCCTTACATACCAACCGATGCATACTGACTCCATGCTGGTGAAGTGTCATCTCTGCGATCCTGAACAGCAGATGCGAGAGTGGGGCTTATTCACAAGCGTGTTAGACGCTCTGTAACAAAGGGGCATCTGGTTCTGGTAAGCACACATCCTTTAACGTGTTTTTACATGGTTATGGATTTATGCACGTGCACCTTCCTTAAATTAGAAGATTGTTCCAGGGCTATTATTCATTAACTCTTTTGAGTCTATTTGGACTATAATTTTCAACGCAACTCATTTGTTATTTTTGTTTTGGTCACATGTTCATTCTCACATGTTTGAGTTGCAGCTCACCTCATTGAATATACACAAGCGCAATATTTTATTTGTTTTTTACTGTAAATGTATATAATTTTCATAATCAATTGTTTCCTATCAGTTAATTATATTACATGTATAACTGGTCAGTATGTAACACAGTATTATAATTCCAAATATGATGTAATTTGAAAACCTAGGTGCAACCTATGGAAACTGATGACTTTTTCATCATATTTGAACGGGCAAATATTAGATCTTCATTCAAAGAGGTTCTGCAGAACATGGTGATACACGTCAACAAATGACACATGGTGGTGTGTGGTGTATTTATTTTCATAATCAAAGTTAATGGAAATGCAGATTTGTCATGCTAAAAAGGAAAATACACCCATACAAGTCACGAAATTAGAAATTAGAAACAGGTGTTTCAGATTAGCTGCCCATGATTTGAATCTCTTTAGGGAGCATTCAGGTGGAACCTTACTGGTCTTATTTTAACTTCAGATATTTTGGGTCTTGTGCTCTCTTTGCTGTTGATGTGTGTTGTGTTACATGCCAAGATGAGAGGGCCCTCAGAAACATTTTGATACCTATAAGTCTGGCAAGGTATTTAAAAAGATTGCCAAAAGATTTAGATTCATTCAATCTGCTCTAAGAAAAATAAAAGTGGCATTGATATCAAACAAATGCCAATTATTCCAGCATTGGCCTGCTCAGAAAATTCAGCCCAAGAGCTGACTGTTTAATGCTAATAGAATTCTCTTAGTACCCCAAACTTTCTTTTCAGGATCTGCAGGTAACTCTTGCAACCGTTGGTGTTCACTGTTGCAAGAAAGAGATTGCACCAATTCAACCTGTATGAGAGGTGTGTCAAAAAAGCCTTTGCTGTCCAAAATAAAACATTTGAGATGGACTGCAGTTTGCAGTTGAGTATATATATAAAGACCTGGCCTCCTGGAACAATATGCTGGGTACTGATTAATCACTTTTGAATGACCACAGTAAGAGTAGACATATTTGGTGTAAAGCAAAAACAGAAAAACCTTAAACCAACTGTGAGGCATGGTGGGGGGAATGTTATGGTTTGGGGTTACTTTGCTACTTTAGGGCCTGGACATTTTTCAGACATCAAGTCAGCTATAAGTTCTTCATCGTAAACATAGAAGCCCCATGTGGATACTATTTTATTAGTCTAATACATATGTTAGAAACCTGGAATTACTCTGTAAGTCATTGTTGACATTCCCTCTTCTTTGTACAAGTTGCTCTAATGTTTTGGTGGGGGTTTAACTCTTTTTAAGGCATATGAAAACAAATACTCCTGTAATAGCTATTATATCAGATTTTAAATAAAAAAAAATGCTTCTGTGGGATAAACAAAGGTCCCTACTTCACTTATTACTTATGGTATGAAATTAGCATGTCATTTTAATTGGTCCCTGGTTGGTAATTTAGGTAATACTACAGAAAATCTTGTTAAGAGAGAACAGTTTAATCTTCTTTATGACATTTCAAATTGAATATCACACAACGTATGTCAAACTTCCAAAAGCATAAAAGAGTTACAACAAGCAACACAAAATCGATATCTCACCTCATAATGTAAAGAGCATAGGCATATACTACAAATGGTCAATAAAGGTGGCAGAATGAAAATGCTGCACAGAGTTCAGAAACATTATTATTTTCTTGAGTATGCTCTTTTTCTCATCTCCTTTTGATAGCAAGATGAAAATAACAAAGAAACAATTTTGTTCTTTCTGTCATGTGACTTGGAATTCAGCCTAATTTTCTGTGCTATGATTGCATGATTGAGGGAACTAGATTTATTTCCCCCACTTATCTGATTGTTGCAAAGTTATTACGGACCCAATCACTAGCAAAATATGATTGATGGCAAATTATCATAATGGTGATGATGATGATGACTGCTATTAGTAATATTGAGCTTTTAATCATTCATATAAACACCAGCTGATTCCACTGCAAGGTGCCCTAGTGGAACTTGTGAAAGAAAATGCATCATATTAAAGGGCCGATTTACATAGGCAGCCAGGGACGATTTATAGCACTGACTTATATGTTCTTGCATGTACATCCCTGTGCATGTACATATTCTAAACATGTTGATGATAACTGTATTCTATTCACAAATTACATGTTAATTGTAGACTGGGTTATTTAATGAAAGGAAGACCTGATTCGCGATAAGATGCTTTCAGATTTTCTTTCAGCTATTCTCCAATATATCAGTAAGCTAGCTGTGTGTTTTATTTTGATAAAAATCAATCTTAAAAATATTTCAGATTTTTTCAAACTCTGCTACCTGGAGTGAAGATCTCAGGGGCTGAATATAACCCATTACTGTTTCACTAAGGTTAAGGCCAAGGCTAAATGAGCAGCCGGTGTGAACATAGCAGGAGTCCAGTTACTCACAGCCTTCTAACTATATTGGGTTCCAGCCCCTGTGCTTGTAGTACTGAGCTACAATTATTCAGGAAATAATCAATGAAGTAAAGAAAGAAAATATAAAAAGAAACAAAATGAACATAACATATTAGGCCACATTGCCAATTTTCGTAGTACTGCACATTAATCATGTGTTGGATCAAACGTAGATCATGACCTCTGCATACAGACAACACTTTAAAATTCTCCATGCCAATGCAATCAATACAGTGGGTATCTGATTCGTAAATCACCTTTTTAAGGTTTTTAAACATGGTTAGCTTAGCAACAATATTTGTCAAGTAAAGCTATTGGTCATTTTGGTGTATTACTGAGTAAGCTTAGACCTACAAAGATGAATGTGATGTGCATGACTTGTGCAGCCTCTTGATTATGTGTATTCAAAAGTACTTATTTTGAATAAAGTGGGCAAGGTTTAGAAACCCTGTCAAGTTTTTACTGCTATCCAAGAATCTATTAGATTTACCCTTGGTTTCACAGGACAAGAAGGGAAGATTTGCTAAAGGGACACAGGGAAAAAAATCTGACAGGGGTGCTAGCTTTCCCTTACTATACTAAAGATAAACATTTTTGTTTCTATACGTATGTGCTGCTGTTGAGAGTTCCTATCTGGTAAAATAGTGTCAGCAGGACAGGAAGGAGAGTAAATCTCTCTAAAAGAATCCCTGAAAGAAGTAGAAATCAGATATGGTTGATTTACACCTTAATGTGTTCTTTTATTGTATTAAGTAATAAATAGAGAAGAAAGTTGAGTTACTTTATAACCTAAATAAGTTATGTACTGATATATTTAAATGGTGCAAGATGACCCCACCATTTGAGCATCAAAAAGTACTTAAAAACTCTAACCTCACTTTAACCACTTCAGTCCCAGAAGGATTTACCCCCTTCCTGACCAGAGCACCTTTTTGTGATTCGGCACTGCATCGCTTTAACTGACAATTGCGCTCTCGTGGCGTTGTACCCAAACAAAATTGACATCCCTTTTTTTCCACAAATAGAGCTTTCTTTTGGTGGTATTTGATCACCTCTGCGGTTCTTATTTTTTCCGCTATAAACAAAAAAAGAGCGACAATATTGAAAAAAAAAATATATATATTTTACTTTTTGCTATAATACATATCCAAAAAATATATAAAAAAACAAATTTATTGATCAGTTTAGGTCAAAATGTATTCTACATATTTTTGGTAAATAAAATCGCAAAAAGTATTTATTGATAGGTTTGTGAAAAGTTATCCTGTCTACAAACTATGAGAATTGATTTATGGCATTTTATTTATTTATTTATTTTACTAGTAATGGCAGCGATCTGCGATTTTTATTGGGACTGTGATATTGCGGCGGACATATCGGACACTTTTGACAATTTTTTGGAACCATTGACATTTATACAGCAAGCAGAGCTACAAATAGCCACTGATTACTGTATAAATGTCACTGGCAGGGAAGGGGTTAAGCTGTAGGGGGGGGGCGATTACAGGGATCAGTAGATCACTGCAATGCTGTAATGCTGTCCAACAGAACGGGAAACTTCCGTGTTTACATCAGCGGTTCCCCGTTCTTCCTCTGTAGTAGGCGATCACAGGGTCGCCGGCGGACATCGAGTCCACCCGACCTGTGGCCACACGTATGGAGCATGTGGCGGGCATGAGAGCGCGCTGCTGGCGGTGCATGCCCGCAAACTGCGGCTGCGCAAATCGCCGTTTATATACGCCGATTTGCACAGCGGAGCCACATTGCGGCAGTAAATATACGTGAGGAGGTCGGCAAGTGGTTAATAGAATTTTTCATAAGCGACAGGCAAGTCTACAGCACATATAAACATAAAAAGGAAAAGATCTCCTTCTCCTCATTAACAAGTACCTTTAATAATGGGAATAATAATGCAAATGATACTCACAAACTAAGATGAATGAAATGCTTACAAAGGGTGTAACACAAGACTGCCCGACACAGTCTATCTACGTTGAAACACCAATTTAGTGGTCTCCAATGTTTATTTAAACAAAGGGCTAGTTTACTGACCTTCAGACTTTATGAGGGTGAACTGAGGTCAGCAGGAGTAGAAAATGTCCCAGAATCATTTGGAGTAAACAATGCCCCATTATTTGTATAAGGGGGAGGAATAGTTCACCATTGTTGGTATTAGTGAGAAGAAAAGTGCCCCATTGTTGGTGTCAGTGGAAAAAATGATGCCCTATTGTTGGTTTCAGTGTGAGGAATGGTGCCTTGTACGAGTAGGAGAAATAGTGCCCCACGGCCCACATGCCACCACTTGGAGACCACTGCACCAAATCGACATGTGACAAATCTTGATACAAATAAATGGGTGATGTGTTTCTAGGGCCACTCCTCCTTCATTACAGCCTGTCAGGAAAGGGATCTTGTGTATGCTTAACGTGGAAAAAAAACATACCAGTAAAAATTGAATTACTAGCTCAAATTCATTCTAAATTGTGATCTAAGCATTAATAGAAATGTAGATGTTGTTTGCCTCCCATATATAAATGTTGTATTGATTGGATGTCCCATCTGTGAATGTTTTTGAGATGTTTAAAGAAAAGAGTATGCAGACACAAAAAGTAATTTGCTCTGCCTTACGTCAACGCCCAAAGGTCAGCACAAACATGCGCTAAACAGAACCGGAGTGTGCATGTCAGTCTGCATGTCAGCCTCTCTCACTTAAAACCAATGATGGGGCATTGTTTACTTCCACTGACGCTTGGGCATTTTCTACTCCCACTTGCTATAGTCTGGTCCCCTAAAGTCTGAAGGACAGTAAACTGGCCCTTTGTTTAGAACGTTTGGAGACCCCTAGTGTAGAGGAATACATAATTATGTATCTCAGGAACAATACTTTTCCTGTAGTAATCCACAAATTGTATATTTCAAAGCATTGAACTAAAAACCATTGCAGAAACAAGATGAGAGATTTAGTGCCGGGCCCTGGAGCAGATTCTTTGTGAGCTGTGATGGCATGCTTTCAGCAATATCTCCTTTTGTAAAGCCAGTCTGGGAAGCATTACGCATGAGCTTCCTCTGTAAACATTTATGTTGCCAATCAGCTAAAGAGAGGATGAGCATCACCATGGATTGCATGGTGTCGGGAAAACAGCCAGAAGAGACAAAGCATAATTCTGCATGGCCAGAATCCAAACCAATGACTTATTGAATATATCCTTTTTATAATGATCACTACAGATGATTTTCACTTTCAAAGGTTAATACCACATTAAAGTGGAACTAAACCCTCCTATCCTTTACAGTCAGTAAAGCTGCCACGTTAGACTGATCAGTTTGATCTGCAGTTGATAAAATTAAAATTTTATATTCCCACGCAGCTGTACTATCAACCCGTCCACCTAAGCTGCTAGTACACATTGCGAACTACACATAAAGCAAATAAAATTAGCAAATGTATAATCTGAGCAGCAGTTTAATTTCACTTCATATAGTCTTTAATAAAGTCCCACAGAAATAATATATTTAATAGTAGCGCTCTTTGAAAAATATGTATACGTCAAACCTTTATAAAGATACTTTTTTCACCATCCACTGGAGGATATTAGATCTCCGGATAAAATTTCCCACTCGTGTAAAGGTTATCAAAGTCACTTTCAGAAACACATTCGTTCTATAAAAACTTCTACCACGATAATAATGTTTGAAACTTTCACACGTACTTTTTTTCGAAATGATCTTCCCTATATGTCATATGTATAAAAAGTTTCTCGCGATGATAATTTATATAATAAAGACACCCTGAAATAATTTCTGATATACTTCACTTTAATTTGACGACGAGTCTAATATGTAAACGAT